>UESW01004568.1:0-128442 GCA_900491605.1 Calamus simplicifolius | reverse complement strand
TTAAAAATTAAAATTTAAAAAATTAAAAATTAATTTTTAAAATTAATTTTTAAAATATATCTAAAAAATTAAAAAAATTAAATTAATTGAAAAATAAAAAATTTAATTAATTTAATTAATTTAATTAATTTAATTCAACATTTTAAAAATAAAATTAATTTTTAATTTTAAAAAATTAATTTAAAAAATAAAAAATTATTTTTTAAAATTAAATTTTAAATTAATTTAATTAATTAATTTAATATTTAAAAATAAAAAATAAAAAATAATTTAATTAATTTTAAAAATTAAAAAATATTTTTTAAAAAATTAAAATTAAAATAAAAAAATTAATTTTTAAAATTAATTTAATTTTTAATTTAATTTTTTTAATTAATTTAATTATTTGAAGGAAGGGATAATTTTAATTTTACAAAAGAGGCAGGAGTAATTTTGTCAAAAGAAAAACTTATTAAATTACAACATAGTAATGTGGATTACCACTTAAGTGGTAATTTAGATTACCACCGCAGGATATATTACCATTCAAAATACGTACCAAACATGATTATCCGGTGAGGCCCTTTTAAATTCCCAGTAATCTGGATAGATACCTTCTACCAAACGCCTACTTGGATTTGTTTGACTAAAAAAATAATTGCCATTGCTGCAATCAAGAACTTTCAGACGCCGAGCGATGGAGGTCCCAAAGTCTGATAAACATGAGGATAATGAAGAACTTAGGTACAATGTGCAGGGCTGAAGGTTCAATAGGTGAACCGTTCTAGGGATTTGAAGGTCAACAGCTAGTGTGGTTCTTCTATACAAGCTTATAGTTTAGCTAAAATGATGGGATTAAAAGAGGACTTGGAGAGGGAACTTGAAATCTAAGAACACCAAGATAAGATGAGTCGAGTCTATCAACTACTTTTGGTGACTTTATGTAGTCTGCCTGCTTATAGAAACATATAATGGTAGCCAGCTGGGGAATTGGTCATGGATGACATGAGTCTGAGGATGCAAGCAATGGCAGGAGTGATGCAATTCTCAACCACCTCAATCATGATGTGGATGTCAATGAAAATTAGGATATGAAGTGTTTGACAATCTAAACAAACATGTGTCAAGAAGTTAGTTTTTTGTTTGCCCTGTCCTAAACAACTTGAGCTGACAAACTTTATGGAAATAGACTAACACTTTATAAAGTTATAGTGTAACTGATATCAAGAAATATTTTTATTGTGAGCTAAGGTTTCTTCTTTTTTTCCTTCAATGTCTAAGATATGCAATTGGTGTCCCACCTCACGCAACCACCTCATCCCCCCACCCACACGGGCCACACCCTCCCCCCCCCCAATCCAGACATGTGCACGCGAACAGAGACGCAAAGAGAGAGAGAGAGAGAGAGCCCAAAAGAACACTAAAATCAAGAAAATGGAATCAAGTAGGCTAATCCTAGTAATGGCAAGCAGCCATTCTCTGCAAGATCTAAGATCTTCAGTAAAACCATATCAGAATTATTGTTCTGTTTTCATCAAACATGTTCCTACTAATTGCTGGCCAATAAAATAGGAAAAACCCAAATAAATATCTAAAGCATTCATTCTCTTAATCAGAGTATGTCATTCACACAGCCAAGTAAGTTCATTCTTATGAAAATAACCATTTTATAAGCTTACTAATGTCAAGTAATCTATGACTAGTCCCTTTTAGATGAACACAGACATCGTTTCCCCATTTATCCCTCTTGAAAGGTAACATCTGGTTATGCCAATTTGTCGGAGTTGATAATAAGCTGAACAGTGAAACTTAGTCAGAATATACAAAGAAATTGACATAAAGGGTTGAGAGTTGAAATGAAAAAGGGATTAAGCAAACACAAGCTCTACAACTTGATCCAAGTTCATGAGAGAAGATCTTTTGAGACTCTTTGTAATGATTGAAATTAAGATTTATAAGAATATATTATATCAGTTCACTGCATGATGCAGAAGAATGACAACATCACATATTACACAAAACCAACAGGTAAGGAATGCATATCAGAAGAGAAAAGAAAGGGAGAATCACTTGATTCACAGCAATTTTTCATGAGAAAAAAAATTGAACAAAGGATTGATAAACCATAATGAACATGATAGAGTGTGCCATATAAAGGAAAGGAAACAAATGGACAATTTCAGAAATAAATTTCTCCATTTTCCCACCTCATCAACTTATTTGTACTAAATGAAAATATTGGCAACTTAACAAACATCTAGTTTGAAATATCAAGAGAGAAATCTACTGTGGCACTTAGGATTGGGTATTTAGCACTAAGGGACCTGTCAAAAGCCCTATAACTGATCTATTCTTCTCCTAGTGCCTTAGAAAAATAAATAAAAAATTCAAGGAAAAAAAAAAGATCCTCTTGAGTTTTTTTTTGTTTCACACTTAGACTCCTCAATGTTTAAAAGGTCACAATGTGGCCTATCAAATTAACATTCCGCTCCAATATGAGCCTTCCCACCATCTTTGTTAACCAATTTCTGTAAAAGATACATGTGAGTCTTAAATTTGCTAAATATCCTAAAATGTCCTTGACATCTAACGTAAAAAAAGGAGAATGAGAAATGAGAAACCTTCACCCCTACACCACCGACTAAGGTGGTGCAGGACAAGTTCGAGTGGGGCCCTTCCTGAATGATTAAAATGGCTCCTCAAAGGTGAGGATTACCCCCAAATTTAGCCCTCCACTGATGGATATGGTCACCGTTGTTAACACTGCCTTACTCATCGTCCTCTCTGCCCGCATCTTCTCCTACGACCTTCACCACTATTGGTGCCAATAGTGCCATTGCTGCTGCCTCCAGTCCACTGCTACCTCTGACATTGAATCACCGCTTTTTCCAGTGGCTGGTTCTTCAGCTGCTCCTCTGGCTACTTTCTCACTATTTCCTAAAAATATAAGCCATCATGATGAGTGGCTCTTTTCTCTTGTTGCTCATAAAAGCATTTCTGTTTTAAAATCATGAAATCCTTGTTTCAATGACTGCAAGATAACAGCCATGCTTTTATGTTGCTCCTTTCAAATCATGCAACAGACAGACATATCCAACTTCATTCATTCGCTGAATCAGGAGTTCCAACATTTACAAACCAGATCAATAGCAGGATTGTTATTGTCACCAACAAGAATTAAATATCTTGTTCCTTACTTCAATCCAACTAATTCCTGCCTCATTCTTACTCCCCATCCCTCTCTCAACAACCTCCTAGTCCTATTCACTTCCAACATCATATCTTTTTGAGAATAAGACATAAATCTTTGCTCCCTTTGGCTTCAAATCCATGACTTTCTGAGGAACACTCCCTCTCTCTATTCAAATCCTCCCCCCGACCCCTGCCCGCCCCCCTCCCCCGGTCTGTATTCCAAGTGAATATATGCCTTCTTTAGTGTGATGAAGATGACTCACTCTGCATCGTCCCCCCTCTACCCCCATGCCTTCTATATCAATTGCATCAATCTTTGGCTCTGAACATCGAATCCCAAGATGCCAAATCCCCCTGAAGCATTTCATCAAACGCCTTCCTCGCATCTTCCATGAACCCATACTCTACCATATGAACAAGCTAGATTGGTGCAAATGATGATCCTTGACAAGCAGATGCTTTGTATGATTGAGGAGTGACCCTTTCCAATATTTGGCAATGACCTCGAAGAGCTTGCAAACCAAGAGGAAAAGGTCTACATCTTGGTATTAGATCCCATGCTAATACTACGATGGTACAGTATTGGTACACTTGGTATGGAATTAAGGCATACCAAGACTCGATAGCCTCCTCATATCACTAAGTACTGATTCAGTACTAAAATGGTATGATATGGATTAGTTTGAGAAACTTTGGCACGGAAGGATAGAGAAGATGAGAGCAATGGAGTCAGGTAACATATTGAGCCATGGTGTTCTAAATGTGAAAGGAGTTGAGAAAGAAGGGGTTGTGGGACGAGTCGCAACTGAGGTAGCTCTAGTGGTTAAGGAAAGGAGGGAAAGCGACATGGGAGAAGAGGAGGGCATTGGAGATATCACTAGTGGTGGAGGTGGCATAAAAGGAGAAGAGCTTGCCAAAGGTAGTGTAGCAAAGGTAATCATAGCTGGCATGGTTTTTTTTTTTTTTAATGAGGTGTTGCATGATGGAGGTAGCCATTGACAAGGACATGGGCATAGATTTTTCAAAGGCTTGGGATGTTGTTGCAACCTTGAAGGAAGGTCACAAAGGTGGTGGCGCAGCATATGCTTTCTTCATCTCAAAACTTTTGCTCCTATGATGGTGGGGGTTCTCTCCTCTCTCATTAGAATCAAGCATCTAACTGGGTAACAGTGGACAACTGTCATTGTGGTAAGCCACTTGATTGTGAGCCCATCGGCAAAATTCATGCAATCCTTAGCACTACCATTGGGGAGATTCTCATCATCAATTATAATGCAGGGATATAAATGTACTATTGTTAATGGAGAGGTTGAATCAATTATATTTGGTCACATACTGATAGGATAGAGGCTAGGCGAATGGGGCATTCCAGACATTTTTTGCATGGCTGAAAACAGTATTATGGGGAAGACAGACCAAAGGACCAAATTGGAATGAAATGTTAATTTGGTGGAACACATTAAGACTTTCTAGACATGGAGAGGTCTAAACACAAAAACAAAAACTTGAGGGGATCATACTGTATTTATCCCAAATTTATATTATTATAAAACCTACCAGCAAATCTCTTCGCAACTTCTCCTGACACTACCACCAAAAACTTGCAAAGCTCCTTCACATCCTCTGGCTGAACAATATCTGCTAGAGGAGACCTACAAAAGGAATAACAATATCTTAATTCTAGAAAAACAGAAGAAAACTTTGGCTAGATGAAAGCTTAAGTCAAGCTAAACATAATAAACATATTAACATGTTAAGATCATCTGAAGATAGTTTCTTACTTGTACGTGACTTTAGAAGAACCTAGTAGATTGGGATTAATAGCATGGGCTATTGGTGTGGAAGCAAACGAAGGAGCAGATCCAGATGTCTTCATGTGATTAACCTAATAAGCATTAGAAAATGTCAGTAACAGTAAAACAGTGCATTCTTGTTCAAGCTCAACTAAGCATTAAAATTTTTAATTTTGATCATCAATACCCAAGCAGGTGGTGGCAATAAATGGGAGTTGTACTCTGTGGATTTTCAACATAAATGCAAGACAACTGTAAAAGATCAGAAGCTGCTAGCATATGCACTATAGGATTTCTTTATGAGCAACATCATTTAGTATTGGTGACTTTGCAAAGCAGAGGCAAAAATGATTACAGAAATATACCTGTGAGAATTGTCCAAGTCTGAGAGCAGATTGATCCTTTACAGTTTGAGGAAGAAAAAGCTCCTGAGTTTTCCTTTTTCTAAATGCATGAGGCGATCCGAAACCAGAGGATCCTATTGCACCATTTAATGCAGCATTGGCTGCCTGCTGAATGTGCGAATGGGAGTTTCCCTGTTCACTATGAAAAAGAGCTCGCCTCTCTTCGCTTCCTTCATAATTTTTGCAGTCCATACATTTACAATTATCAGAACAAAGAATGTTTGCCTGGAAGCATTCGCAGTATTTCTTGAGGCACCCTGACTTCTTGCAATGGCATCCTTTATTATGTTTTCCCACCAAAGCTAGTTCTCCAGCCTCCTCCTAGCATATAAAGTTATTTTACAAGTACGCAAACAGAATGAAAAGATTTTATTCAGTTTAAATGCAATGAAAGTGGTTCAAATTAACAAAGTCTGGCAAAAAGAACTGAACAAAATGGCTATTCTGGATCAAGCAAACAAACAAATCAGGAGCCATATCTCATTCTTGCATACCAGCTACTGTATGGAAACATATTTTCTAATAGTGCTTGATTTTCTACATCAGTCATTTTTCCTATTTTTTCCAAACTTTTTCTCTCCTAGCATTCTTAACAGCATGCAGTAATAAAATTAACATATATCAAAATGAAAAAAGGTCCTCAACTTGATGAACAGCATCTTCTCGTGAATAACCTGCGTGCATGTGCATTAGCATGATATGGCAAAAGCAAAAAGCACTAAATGCAACAAACAGGTTTATAGGCATCTGTTTTGTGCAAGCCTACCTGCAAGAGGTAATATGCACAGCCATAATTCTCTCCTTAACGTTTAACACATAACATCTGATTTATGTGCTCCAAATAAAAGAAAGACCATGCTTGTTGGATCCTGTTTTGCCCCCTGACACGAGCTTAGTGTACTTGATGAAAGCAGATTCACATTCTTAATCTGCCCATAACCAGTAAGGCACAGGCCTCACAGAAAGTCAAACAGATGGATGCTTCTGACTAAATAAGTGGTGCATTGCATTGATATGCACCATGCACAAAATTGATGTAAGAGTGTAGAATCCTGGGATAGGATGTTTGGACGGCTGTGATTGCACATGCCAGAAGAGACAGGGCAGACAGTTCTAATACAGGAATCAAGAACTAGCAGGGCTAGATTGACAAATATGAACATTGATATGATGAGTTGTGATTGTGGTCTTCTATCAAAGTGCTTGAGAAGCTTGTTAGGATAATTCTGATGGTAGATGAAACTGGGGCCCACACATTGGCAATGCAATGACAAACATTAGAGTCTAGGAACTTAATGGGCTGCTTTCCTTGTACATCGAAAATATATTAATGTGGGAAATAAATTCCAGGTCTAGCCTATGGTAGAAAATAAATAGAGTGATACACCACAAAAAACTATCTAAATTGTGCCAATAGACCTACCATCATTCTTCACAAAGTAAATTAACATTTAGAACCAAAAATAAAGCATGCTAGTTGATTCTTAAGTGCCTCAGATTAACTCTTCAGAACTTGACACTCTTGTTTAAAAGAAGTCTAGCATGCAGAACTTTTATGTTGTACATCACAATTATACTGTCAAACAAGCAAATTAAAAAGGAAAACTAATTTTTCGATAGTATTTCCCATAAATTATTAAACATCCCCAAATTCCAGGCAACCTGTGAAAAATTTTCTCAATTAGCATTCAGTTTTAAAGATCAAACCCATCTTATACACTAATGTTGGAAATTTTGTTGTTTGAAATATAATTATAATAGTGCAAATGGAAAAAATAGTTTGAATCACCTGAGACTTGATTAGCAATCAAAGTAGTTATAAAGCAGAAGCTACGATGGGGCTAAAGTTACAAGAAGCAAGAGAAGAATGGAAGTATATTTGTCAATAGGAAGCAGGAAGCAATGATAATGGAAAATTAATGGTGTCACTTTATCAAGATTACTCTAATCTAAAAAGGAAAAACTGAAAGATTTACAGATTAAAAGTGGTTTGGAGTGATTTATGGTAGTAATAGCTTGTGGTTTGATGTATATAAGAACATGAGCTAAAAAGAAACAAAGTTCTTGAGTGGCTGCTATACCTAAGGTAGAAGGTTTTTGCAATAATATATAGGTTTAGCTAAAAATGGAAAGCTCTAGCAAACTAAAGCAATGCATATTTCACAAATCATTTGAACAGAGAAGAGAATTATAAGAAAGTTGAATGGAACAACAATGTGCAAAGGTGGAAAGAAATCAGTATACAGGAAGGTTGCATCATAATGAGAATATATATGGATTTGTAAAAAAGGGAGTGAAAAATCAGCTGCATATTTGAATGTGCTAGAAAGCAAAAAACTGTCAGCTAGAAAGAAGGTAAAAGAGAGTACATCAGGGTGGAAATCAGTGAGGCCTGACTCAAACTAATCTTATTTCAGAAAAGTACAAAAAAATCTGCCCTAGAATTGAATTACTTGCAATCTCTCTTATAGAAGAGTGAATCACAAGACCAGAAACAATATCCTAAATATAAAAATTCTGCATAGAAGTTTGCGTTCAAATATAAATTATTCATTAGAATGATAGATTAAAGACAAATAGATGAAAACTAGGAATCATTACCACATCTTCAACCATGACCTGAAGCAATCGACACTAGGAGGGTTGGGCTGGGTCAGATTGGACACAGGTCAAGTCAGATGCAAGTCAAGTCAAAAATATGTCAAACCAAAAAGATCCATTTATTAAATGGGTCAAAAATTCAGAATTGCACCCATCCTTTATATTAAATAAGCCAACCCACATAACCTATTTAATAAATGGGTTGAATCAAGTTAAACAGGTTGAGTATGTCTTAAATAAGTTAAATGGGTTTTAAATAGGTTAAGTGAGTTTTAAACGGGTTAAATGAGTCCTATCATGACCCAACCCAACTACCAAATGGGTCAAATAGGTCAGAACTCCAGACCTAATCCCAGTCTAGATGATAAACAATTTAGATCTGGTCAAACCATTCATGTCCGGACCAGTTTATGCCAAACCTGAACTTGTTTAAGGGGGTCAGGATGGTGGGCCAGCTCATTAATTACTGCCCCTATTCAACACCACTGAAAATGATGAAGCATCAACAATCCAAGGATATCAGATTCACCGTCAATTATTTAAAGATAACTTGTGTTTTTTATAGAAGTTTCAAGAATCCCAAAGTCAAAACAGTCCTAACTATCAATTATAAATACAATCCTTAAAATCATTTAGGGTATGTTCTCTTGACAACTTTTAGTAAAGCCCATATACAGAAAACCCAACAAAAGCAAGGGTTATAACGGCATTTGTTTGTCTGCTTTTAATAAAATCTGCTACATTAAAATATAAAGTTATAAAACCTTAAAAATGGGTTTTAGAGAGGAAAAAAGAAAAGAAAATTTTCCCTCTATGTATCATAAAACCTGTTTTAATCACATACAACCAAATGGCCCCTTAAACTCTTTTCTTTTAGTTATTTGAACTGTATCGGAAAGTTACTTCAAGCCCAGACTGGTAGAAGTGATCACATCTTCAATTCCTGCAAACTGTTCTGGCATCAAAGTCCCAAGAATTCATACCACTAAACACTCTGGGTTTTCATCTTCATTATACTTGTTCATCAAATGTCAATTTCACTTAAATATTGCCATTTTTAAAATGCTAAAATTATTCATTCTGTTGAGTTTTCCTACCTTAAATGGGACTTTTTTTTCCATCCTCCATATTGAATGCCATTTAGTTCTACAACATGCCCATGCATCGGTACACCCTTGTCCACTAGAGACAACTTAGACAATGTAATTTGCCCATATGTCAGTTATGTATTTTCATGAAAATCTAATCACGTGAGGACACATTAAGATGAGTTAGCTGCAATGTTAGCTGCTGGAAAGAAATGTTTTTTTTTCCTCAAAATATGAAGAATTAGTTCACAGAGTTTAGCAGAAGATTATGTTAGAAGTTATTGTATTTTCTGCTTAAAGAGAAATGGGGAAACCAAATTGTACTGGGTACTAGTAAACATCATCAAAAAAATAAACAAAATGTCCTCATGTACTGCGAAGACATGTGAGCTTACCTTATTCTGGAAAAAGATTTCCTAATTATGGTCCCAGCAATCTAGGTTCATGGGAGGGACAGGTTATGGACAGACCTAACATTTGGTTTTCTTTGCATAAAATGCCTGCCAGAACTTGAACCTGTGTCGTTGCACTTGTCAGCCCAAGCCCTTTAACAATGCATCAAGCAATGGCCCCCACCATACTGAATGGACATTTTTAAAAATTATTTTGTATGTTTGTATATCAAAAAAACACAAATTCTTTGATTCTTTCAAAGGTAGAAACTTATTTCTCGACATCTTGTACAATAAGGTAGAAATCATAAATTATGCATTCTTTAAACTTCAAATAACATTGGCTGATTTGGCGTACCTTTTTTAGACTATGTAGAATTGGTGACAGATTACTTGGATCAGTAACCTAATATATAGGAGTGAAAGATAAACTAATCTGCCCATAAAAAAGAAAGAAAGAAAGAAAATAAGAAACCTAGTGTTCTAGATGCCCTAAATAGGCCATTTTCTTCCTTTTATTCTCTCTTATCACCGCTGTTTTAACTCACTTCCCTTATTTCAGCAATTAAAATTTGGTATAGAAACATTCATCTTGGAAACCTCTACATGAAAACTAAATTCAAACACTGTAATGCAAGAAATAGACTTTCAAAGTAAAACTTGAGAGTTGACATCTAGAAAATTCTTGAGACAAGACAAGCAAAGGTATAGCGAGCAAAAGTTAATACTATGAATAAAACATGTGATCCACACATTTCATCTCATGACAAATGACAAAGTCATATCAGGAACATGAAATATTTTGGAAAAACTTCAACTCAAATTGCTCATTCACAGTAATTGCAGAGACCTATAACAACAGAAGCCAAAAGTACTAAAATTAGACTCAATAACATAGCCTGCCAAACTGAGTCTAGGAGTTTTATAGCATATAAAATTTTGTGCGAGATGTGAACATGAAATCTATCTCCTCTTTTATAGGTCACAGAAATAACTAAATATTTTCCCTACCCCCCCTCACCCGATGAAAAAAAAAAAAAAAATGCAACCCCTCACACAAGGTGTGCGCTTTCACTTACTTCTTTATATGATATAGCTCTTCATGTGATATATCTCATAGTGTAAAGAACATCAAGGCATTTTGAACAGCGCGATGGAGGCATGAGTTGAGATTAGCCTCAAATATTTATATTTATTTCAAGCAACGAGAGAAACAACTATATGAAACTTCATGATATAAAGTATGCATGTAATGGCCAATGCTACTATTATCCACCTCAGAAGTAAGCAAGCTAGGCCCAAATCTGTTGCTTGGGATGTGACACATATCAAAGGATAAAGAAAAGGTAAATCATACAAATAATTTAAACCTTCCAAGTTGCAGTCATTTGTAATCAATATAGTGAATGGTCACCACACATTAGAATGCTATCAATGCATTAGAGTCAGTACTACACGGAAAGCTCAATATGTGGAAACATGTAACAATATGTCTAATGTAAGAAGTTGCATAAATATATATCCACACATACATGCATGAAAGCCAGTATATGTTCCCAGCAAAGAACAAATGCATACCCTATTATCCCGGTTTGTATGTGGACTGTTGTCAATCTTAGGCCTAAAGGCATTTGGATTGCGCTCTAGAGTGACTTCAACAGCTTCCTGCCTGGCAGTTTCATTCTCAACATTGTTACAGCAATTTATGCAATTGCAACCATCGCAATATAACCCAGATGCAAAACACTCACAATACCTGCATGGATAATCAGAACTAAATTAGGAGGAAGGAAAAGTAGGTAAGCATTACAACTTTGAATAGACTAAGCTAATGGATCGAATAAGTTTTCATGATACATGGAATTCAGGTTACAGAATGCAAGGCAATCATATGAAAATATTGCAACCAAGGTACAGATAAAAATGGCATATGAGATCAACCTTCTGGAGCAGCTAAGACACCCCAAGTGAAAATTTAGATACCAATAACTTATAAAGACACTGCATCAAAATAAATAACTAACACTTAATTGCTTAGTCTGACTTTTCAACTTTGCTCTCTGCCTCACTGCAACAGCATACAGTTGTGGTCCCCCTTCTCCCTTTCATGTCTGATTCTTGCTTTCTTCAAAGAAAAGGTAAGTAAATGAATCATGTTGCATCCAACTGTCCAACTCTAACATAACCTAGAGGTCCCAATCAATTCTCTAGAAATGTAAAGCTAAACCAACTCATTGACTTAATGGGTTCAGATAATTTTTGATTCAGCCTCACTTTTGTGAGCTAGGCCAAACAATTTGTGCTATTTTAGTCATGTCTGGTTTAGTCTAGTCAAACCCATTTCTTCTAGACCTACAATCAACCAAATTTGAGACAAAGCCTGGGTTTAGGACACAATTAAGAATCATGGGACTGAATTTCATGTCTGACTCAAATCCAATTTACCTTTTTCTAGCCCATGTATACATGAACAAGTAACCTGCACCCTTACTTATTCTCCATCCTTGCACTTCCCTTGAATACTGATTTTAAGATATTTGAGAAATAGCAGGTTAGATCTTAACACACCATGCCAAGCCTCATTCATGGAGCTTATATTCGATTTGTAGTCACCAATGTGTTCCGCCCAAACCAAAAATCAAATCATATCATCAGATTTCATTTATTATTGACATCGCAATGCCTAAATCAGCATATTCTCATTACAAAGATGACTCTTCAAATAAATGAGGAGTTATCTAAAACTCACGGAGGTATATTTACAGCTACATATTGTTAATATTTGCACATTCATTGTGAATGTTAACAAGCCTCTATCTTGATCAAAGTACATGCATTTTTTTTATTATGAATGAATCAAATTTAGGATTATCTTCCACAAGCCAGACCTTTAGATGCTCTAGTTAGAAAGAGTGATCTTTTAATAATCCATAGAGGTAGACTTAAACTAACATGAATAGAAATAATTAAAAAAGAAATTATTATTTGTAATTTGAATGTCGTCTTGGTCCTGAATAGAGCGGAGTGGAGGAAGCAGATTCATGTAGCCGACCCCATGTAGTTGGGAAAAGGCTTAGATGATTTGAGTTGAGTTTCCACAAGCCATATGCAATTCCTGTCTTGTTTAATTTCTCAAAACAACTACATATTGTTAATATTGCACATTCATTGCTGATGTTAACAAGCCTCTAGCTTGATCAAAGTACATGCATTTTTTTTGTTATGAATGAATCAAATTTAGGATTATCTTCCACAAGCCAGACCAGCAACGCAATTCCTGTCTTGTTTAATTTCTCAGTTGAACTTCAATTACAGGGAACAATTTGAGAGTAGCTTAGCTTTTGCCATCACATAGCAAATTTTTGCATCAAGAGATACAAACCTGTTTATGATCCTCAAAAGTAAATGGTAGCACAGGTTATAGCATGAGGTAAGTCCTCAATAACAATAAATGGGTTTGTCATCGTACAGCTTATTGCACAATGAGTTGTTTCAGCAATGGAAGCATGCCATATCTCAAAAACTAACTGTATTTGTAATGCAACTTAAATAAAAAAAAAAAAAATCACAAAGGCATATTTATGATAGAATTGATGAAGCCATGAAAGAAACAGTAAGCACAACATAGCACCTACAGCTTCAAGCATCTTGAGTTTTTGCAGTTGCATTGCTTATGTTTTTTTGGAGTACCATCTTTAACTTCAGATACTGGCAGTGGCCTTGATCTTGGGGACTCTGGCTTCCTGAACATAGAAAAACAGCTGCCAGGATTCACTAACTGGTAGATTTGGGAAAACAATCACACTGTTTAACTACAAACGTTCAGAAAATGCACCAAGTTTTATCCACACATATCATGCATCCAAGAACATATGGAGTGAATTTTATGAAGATTCATCAATTGTCAGGGAAGAATCAGTAAATTCACTAAGTTCCACCCAAATATAGGCATGCTTCCAAGAACACAAGGGCTGAATTATATGAGGATTTTTGGGCTGTTGTGTAATAATTAGTTAAAATTCAAACTTTAATAAAATTAACTGATTTGACAACTAAAGTAAGATTGGATAGGAGCAACCAAAATTGGTAGCATCAGGAGAAAAATGGAAGTTAAGCATAATTAATAAGTAATCTCAGATCAAACCCCGTATATGCAAAAGTTACCAAATATGACATAACCTTTGAATCTAAGAAATCCATTTAGTGACACAATTCATGCCCAATTCAAAATTTTAGAGGAAATCATCATCAAGTTTTCATTTATAATAAAGGCCACAGTTTTCCAAAACATCTCAACTGCTTAAGTACCTATCAATTTAAAACCTTAAAGAGTTAAGACCGAAAAATAAAGCGCCCCTTTTATTACCTCAAAAAAAAAAAAAATTAATTAAACCGGGCATCAAATTTTACGGCAAAAAAAATGAACTTGACGAAAAAAACAGTGGAATTTTATCAAGACAACAACAAAAAGAAAAAAGAAAAAAAAAAAATCGCCGCCGTATGAGAAGAAGAGCGACTGAAGTTGATTAAACCCAAGAGCATGAATCGAAAAGCATCCAAGCCCAAAGCTTTGAATTCGGGAATCGAACAAAAACACGAGGCAAGTAACTCACACAGACGCCTGAATCGAGGGGCGAGACACCGGCAGCGGCACCGGTGACGGCTGCTCAAGGGCCACGGGCCCCGCCGCCCCCGACGCACCACAGTGCACCGCGGTGAAATCCAGCTGCCGGGCAAGCTTCTTCTGGGGGAATTCCGTCGGCATCGGCGCAGCGGATTTAATGCCTTGCTCCATCGCAGCCGCCGAATCCCAACACCGGCACCACAGAAATCGAACCCAAAGGCCAACGAATTCGATCAGGAGATCCCACTCCCGCAGGAGACGATCAAATCCAGCATCAGCGCGGGAAAAACGAAGAGAATTCTAGAGCAATCGGATCGCGCGCGCGGAGTCGGGAGATCTATGGAGAGGAGAGTGGCGCAAGCCGAGAGCAGGGGAGTCCGGGGGGAGATCCCGTCCGTCGGAGAGGGAATCGGGCGGTGGAGATCCGGCGACGGGGAAGAGGAGAGGGCGAGGGAAGATGAAAAAGATGAGATTTTTTGGGTTATGGGAGAGGGGGAAAAAAAAAAAACAAATCGATAAGGGGGAAGGAAGGAGGGGGAGGGGGAGGGGGAGGGGGAGCTAAGAGGGGCTTTCTTCTCTCTCCCTCTCGAGTTTTGAAATCAAATTCTAATAATTGATCGGACGGATGGGATATTGTGATCGCATCGTGCGGTGAAAATTCGTACGATTGGGGAGAAGCCGGCTGGTGGCCGTCGGATTGGGGCGTTTAATATATTTAAAAAAAGTTTTTAAAAAATGGGGGGAATATAATAAAAGAAAGATGAAGTGGGAGCATCACGTGATGGAGTTTGATTCCATCACGGCCTTTGGATGCATTCGCGACGGCTTAGGGTTATCCGGGGTCTTTTCCCGCGAAAATTACTGGGGCAAACTGGTTTGGTTTGAGATCGCGAGGAGTCCGGTTTCATCTGGGACACGTGTAGGGCTGGACTTGGAAGTAACCAGCGCACAAATGACCGTGCTTCGATTTTGCCAATGCCGAGTTACAGCACTAGTTTGACTAATATTGAGAAAAACCAAGAAGGCTTCGACGTGAGAAATGGTTCTTTGGCTGTAGCATGGATGCAATTTAATTCAACTCATCTAAGCTTTTTTTTTTTTTTTTCAACTACATGAGATCCTTATCACATAAATCTCTTTCACTAATAAAACAAAAGAAATTAAGAGAATAAAAAAAAAATCCTCTATAATTATATATAGCGAATTTAACCTGAAAATATAGCTTGAGAAATGTGGTGTTTGGTTAATCCTTGCAACCAGTTATGGTGTATTTTTGACCGGAAGACAAGCGTTGCGAATGAGACATTTGTTGATCCAACTAAATGATTCTGGAGTTAAGACTTACAGCTAACTAAACAATTGTCGACTCCTATGGCGGCGGATGGAGCTCACGATGCTCCTAAGGCCTGGAGTAAGGGGCCGGTTTCGGGGTTTGAATGGGTGTCCTCTTCTCCATCACCGGCAAAGATTGCTGATCTAGAGGGTTGCTTCCCAGACGTTGTCCAGATTCCTTCGGCGTTGTTGGACTCGTCTGGTGCTTGCTGGAAGGAGAGAGCCATTATTGCTCGGACGTTCCACCGTTGGATTCCACTGAAAGCCTTCATCCGGGAATTCAGGCGCGCGGGCATCTCCGATGAAATCCATCCGGTATGTCTTGCTCATCGATGCTTTATTTTCCGGTTTGAGCACTCTGGTGCCAAGGATTTGGTGCTAGCTCGCCCGTGGGTTGTCAATGGGGAGCCTGTAGCTACGGATAATTGGCGCCTTGAGTTCATTCCGGCCAGCGACTCTGTCTCCGCGGTCCTCCTCTGGGTTCGCCTGCCTGCTCTGCCCTTGGAGTTTGGAGTGACGCTATGCTTGAAGCTATCCTAGCGCTGGCAGGGCAGTTCGTCTTCTCTGATCCAGCCACTCAGGCTTTGTCCAGGGGCGCGTTTGCCAGAGCTTGTCTCAGAGTGGATCTTCGGCGACCACTCTGGCCTGGTGTAAGAATTCATGGTTCGGCCTCTCCATTCTGGCAGCAATTCCAGTATGAGCACCTGGCTGGAATCTGCCCCTGCTGCGGCTCTCTTCATCTCTCCGGCCCCTATTCCTCGTCGTCTGAGTCTTTGGATGCTGAGCAGGCTTCGTCAGAAAATTTGTTTGGCCCTTGGATGTCAGTTTATCGTCGTCGGATCTCCTCTGCTTCCGTGAGAAAGGAAGCTGAGCATGCTGCTGGGTCCCCCCGGTTTCCCCTTCGTCTGCAGTAGGGAGGAATGGAGCTTCGGCTAATGGGTGGTCTTCTCCTGGCAAGATGGCTCGCCGGCGCTCCCTCAAGGCTGACAAGGTCCATGATGGTGTCGCAGTGGCCCCAGGGCAGCTCTCGGGTGGTTTAGAATTATCAAGGAAAGCTGGAGCTGAGAAGTCTTCAAGGAAGACTGCTTCTGATGGTGTGCCGGTTGGGAGCTCCCATGCCGGTTTGGATGCTACAGTGAATCCTGATGTTTAGATCCCTGCTGCCTCTCTTAAGGTCACTTCTAAACTTCATTTACTGAAATCAAAGAATCCTTTTGCCCTCTTAGCAATGGGCAATGTGGATTGTGGGCCAGTGGCCAGGTTGGATGCCAATCCGGGTCCTTCCAAGCGGGCTAGGCCGGAGGAATCCCTTCGCATGCGATCTACTTCTAAAAATGGGAATAGGAAAGGGAAGGGTAGCTATTCTAAGTCCAAGGACATGAAGACGATGCAATCCATTTCTGATCCTCTGATCCCGGGCAAGGTTCCTATCAATTTGGTTGGAGGGTCAGATAAGGCCTCTTGTAGTCAAGTCACTGATCGTGGTATGAACTTGGGTCAGTCATCTAAGGGTGAGATCCGTCACCATGATTCGATCCTAGCCGGCCCCAAGTCGGCTATTATGGATCAGTCCAAGGAATCAGCTCTCCCTGTTGCGGAATCCCGGTCTTCGGATTCTATGTCTGAGGTAGGTTCCCACGGGGTTGACAATATCCAGATGGATTGCACTACCTAGATGGTAGTTAATAATATGATGTCTATTGGGCAGTCTTCTGACTAGGCTATGGTGGATGACCAGGGCGGGTCCCACCCTTCCCCCTTTACTAAATGAAGATCCTTATTTGGAATGTCAGAGGAGCTCAAAAACCTTCTTTTCGATCTTCCTTTGGTAGACTGATGCAGATTTATAATTGTGATATATGTATTCTTCTGGAGACCCGGTTATCGGGGGACAGTCTTGTCCGGTTTCGGAGACAGGCTTCCAGAACGTGGTCCTCTTATGCTGTGGAGTCTAGTGGTCTATCTGGTGGGATGGTGGCTTTCTGGAGGCATTCTTCGATTACAGTGACGGCTTTTCACCAGTGTAATCAGCAGATCTCTCTTCTTGTTTCTGAGGGCTCGTCCAACCCTTGGCTCTTATTGGGAGTTTATGCTAGTACAGATTTCAAGGAACGACGTGCTCTATGGGCTGAGAGTCTCTCCCTTCTTGATCAAGGCATTCCTGCTATCATAGCTGGCGACTTTAATTGCATTACTGCTGCTAATGAAAAGCGTGGCGGTAGGCGGGTTATGGAGTCACATGCTATATCGGAGTTTAGATCCTTCATATCCTCAGCTGGTTTGTTGGACCTCGGTTTCTCGGGATCCCAATTTACCTGGTGTAACAATTGCCAGGGGTTGGCTAGAGTTTGGGAAAGATTAGATAGAGCCTTGGCCACTGTTAAATGGAATCAGATGTTCCCCTCTGCAAATGTCACTCACCTGCCTAGCATTGCCTCCGACCACTGTCCTATCTTGATCTCTACTGTCACTGATTCTCTGCGGCAGCATCAGTTCAGATTTGAGCAGTTCTGGACTTCCTACCCCTCGGCTCGGTCTATTGTTGGTCAGGTTTGGCATTTACTGATGCGTGGTAATGCAACCTATCGTCTCTCTAGGCGGCTTGAGTTGGTTAGACGTCGCCTTATGAGATGGAGTAGAATTGAGATTGGGAACCTTGTGAGAAACATCGAGCAGGTGGAAGCTGACATTGTTGTCCTTCAGGATAAGGAAGATCAGGATGGCTGTCTCCCTGATCCTGATCTCTTCACTCTTCGATCCAAGCTTGCTCTTCATCACTCTTTGCTTCTGCAGCAGGAGTCCTACTGGAGACAGCGATCTAGAGTTCAGTGGCTTTGGGAGGGGGATCGGAACACCAGATTCTTTCATCAGGTTACCCTGAAAAGAAGGGCAGCCAACAGGATTCGGCGGTTGATTGATGAGGAGGGGAATTCTCAGGAGGATGTCGCAAGCATCCGGGATCAGTTGCTTCAGTTCTTTCAATCTAGATGGACGGAGATTTCAGGCAGGGGTGCTCCTGTCTTCCAGGTTTCTTCTGCGGTTAAGGTCTCTGCTCTTCAGAACAACCTGCTGACCAGGCCGATCAGTGCTGATGAGATTCGCTTGGCCTTATAGGATCTTGGGCCTGATAAGGCGCCAGGACCGGATGGTTTTCCACCACTATTCTTCAGGCATTATTGGGATATTGTTGGTCAGGAGGTCACCCAGGCTATCCAGAGTGCTTTCCTGTCAAAAGCCATTCCTGCTGATTGGAACCGGACGCTCATCACACTGGTGCCGAAGCGTTCTGATGCCTCTTACCCTCATCACTTCCGGCCGATCAGTCTTTGCACTACCTTATACAAGGTCTGCGCGCGACTTCTAGTGTCCCGTCTTCGGGTGGTTATTCCTCAGCTTATCTCTTCTGAACAGGGGGCTTTCATCAGAGGCCGGAGTATTTCTGATAATGTTCTCATTGCTCAGGAGTTTATGCATGATCTACAGAGAGCCCCGGTTAGGCAGTGCCTTATGGCTGTTAAGCTAGATATGGAGCGCGCCTATGACAGGATGAGTTGGGTCTTTCTACAGCAAACCCTGCTTGAGTTTGGGTTCCATGAGTTGTTTATAGACTGGATCATGGCCTGTATACGGCAGCCATCTTTCTCTCTGTTAGTCAATGGTGTGCAGACCACTTCTTTCCAGTCTACTGTGGGTCTGAGGCAGGGATGCCCTTTATCCCCATTTCTGTTTGTTCTTGCTGCGGACCATCTTTCTCGTACTTTTCATCAGGCTCAGCTGGATGGTCGGATAGCCCCCTTTATGGCTGCTTCCTCGGGGCTTGCTGGCTCCCATCTTCTTTTTGCGAACGACTGTATTCTTTTGGGCCAGGCCTCTCTATATAATGCTGTTAGTTTTGCTTCTATCATTCAGTGCTATTGTCATGCTTCTGGCCAGAAGATCAATGTTGATAAGTCTATGATCTGCTTTAGCCCAAAGACCCCCAGGACTACTAGGAATGCTATACATCAGGCCCTGGGTATCTTTAATAAAACTGATGAGCTATCTTATTTGGGGATCCCTCTCTTGGGTAGACGTCCGCGTATTCGTGATTATACTATACTTGAGCATCGTATTCATGATCGGTTGGACGGATGGCAGGTGATTGGGTTATCTATGATGGTGAGGATCACTCTTATTCACTCTGTCCTTTTGTCCCTACCTATGTATCTTCTATCTAATGCAGCGGTCCCCATTACTTGCCTGCGGAGGATTGAGCGTTGTTTTCGGGACTTTCTATGGGCCTCTATGCAGGACGGTCACGGTATTCACCTTCTGGCTTGGGAGTCCATTTGTATGCCTTTGAATGAAGGTGGTCTGGGAATTCAGTCCCTGATTGCTAGGAGAGAGGCGTTGTTGGCCAGGCACGCCTCGAGATTTATTCTTGATCCTCATTGCCTCTAGAGCTCCTTCATGCGAGCTAGGTATGGTGTTTGGTCTACTTCCATGGACTTGTTACCTACTTGGGGGCACTCTTTCTTCTGGAAGGAGGTCTGTAGACATGCTCCGACTATCCTGAATAATGTATCTTGGGTGATTGGTGATGGATCGTCGGTGAAGGTTGCTCACGATGTTTGGATTTCGGATCTTTCCCTCTCTCGTTGGCCATCATTCATTAGCATGGATGTCCAGCCCGACATGCGGGTTTGGGAGCTCATCATCCAGGACTCTTTCACTTGGGACATCTCGGCGGTGACCAGTTTATTTGGGATAGAGCTTGCTCGGCGGATTCTTTCTATTCCTATTATCCCGAAGCCCTCACCAGACTCTAGATTATGACGGAGATCCTGTCTTTCTCGGGCTCCTCTTAAGGATCTTATCAAGGAGTTCAGAACTTAGCCCCAGGATTCGAGGGATGCTGCTTGGATATGGAAGCTTCCCATTCATCCTAGGGTTCAGTTATTTATATGGAAGATTTTGTGGAATTGTCTCCCTTCCTGTTCATTGCTTTTCAGAAGGGGTCTCCCGGTGGTGGCGACTTGCGCTCTGTGTGGTGAGGAGGAGGAGACTACTAGCCATGCGATCCTTACATGCCCCAGATGGAGATGGATTTGGCTGAGGGTGGGTTATAGATGCATAGTGGATGGGTCAGGTTCTTCATGTTTTCCTTTCCTTGATGCCCTTCGGAGTTCCACCCGACAGCAGAGTATTCTTTGGGCTATTACGGTCTATCAGATTTGGCTGTCATGGAACCAGCTTATTTTCTCTGATGATCCCTTCTTTCCTCACAGATTAGAGCAAAAGATAAGATCTATGGTTGCTGAAAGTGCACTTCTAATCAATGGGTTTGATTTATACAACCCTGGCCTCTGGGGATCCCCTGCTGCTCCGACAGCGAACCGTCGTACGGTTTTCATATCTTGGGAACCCCCCTCCAGGGTTTGTTAAAATCAACTTTGATGGAAGTGTACGGGGAAGACAAGCTGGATCTGCTTTTGTTATTCGAGGGACTGATGGAGCTCTTCTGTCGGCTGGTGGGTTTGCTTCCTTAGATTGCTCTGTCACTATGGCAGAGCTTTATGCTGTGTGGGCTGGGATCTCCCACGCCGTTCGGAGGCTCCATGCACATAGTCTGTTTATTGAAGGGGATTCTCTTTCTGTCGTTCGGTGGATTAAGGCGGGAGATGGTGACCATTCTTCATCCAATCCCCTTCTTCGTGATATCTGGTCGATACTAAGTCAGACCAACAGAGTTCACATCCGGCACATATATTGGGAAGCTAATTCTGCGGCTGACTGGGTTGCATCGGCGGTGGCTCATCATTCGGGTTTTTAGATATGTAATCAGGGCGACTCCTGTCCTGTTGTTCTTAAGCAGATTTTGTACTCTGATATGTCTAGGCTGATTCGCATGAGGTTAGTGTGATCGCCCGCTTGTACCAAAAAAAAAAAAAAACTAAACAATTTAACTCATTTCTGGTAAATGGTGTTCACTCACATAGCTGAGCTACATGCAACGAAACAAGCACTCCTTTATCATTCCTGGTTCTCAAACAGCAGCAGGAGTCATTGCAGCAGCCAAGTTGCAGCTGGTTAATTGCATAGAGTGATTTGAATCAAAACCATTGTAATCCCCGGGATCCACAGCAACAGACAAGAAGATTTGGATAAGATCTTTGGGGGAGTTAGTTATGGATAAATTGGCCTTTATCCAAAATTACTGATGAAGCTTTTTGGATGAAGTTTTCAGGCGTCAAACCAGCTGCAACTAGGAGTCCTTCGTTAGCCTATCCAACGCCCATCAAAGGATAAGATTTACAAGAGTTTGGGCGGTGCATTTAAGGAGGCGGTGCATGAGGATAAGATAAGAACGGTGAAGCTTTGGATAAGGCAACAGCTCCACTATAAATAAGAGGGCAGAGGTCTTCGGGAAGAGCATTGAACGGAGAGGAATCAAGGAGAATCCAATCCAACCGGCCATCAAATTGAAGGCATCTTCTATTCTCTACCTTGGGCGAGAAGGAGGAGAAAGAGAAGAGACGATTGGAGCCAGAGCCGTTGAGGAGCTTCCTACGGGCGATCAACGGTGAGTGATCTTGTAACCTGAGGCAAGGTGAGGGAGAGATCGGTGTGAGATTTCTTTCAGTGCTACGGCACAGATTCATCTTGTTTTCTTCTTGGGATTGTTATTAATCAAAGAGGTTGGAGTATAGTTTACCATGTACATCTTATGTTGGGCTGCCTTGATTTGGGCCTTGTTGAGCCGATCTGTGAGCCATTTTTGAGCCACTTTTTGGGCCCTGTAGTGGGCTGAGAATGTCAAAGTAAATATATGGCCTAAATCATGATTGAATCTAGTTTCTTGAGATATTTTTAAATCCCCATTTGGACAAATATATTGAGAGATATTCGAGCCCAAAGTCGGGCCCATGATGTGGTCTGGGTAGAGTTTTAAGAATCATTTTATTATTCAGATTTTAAAAATTTAATAATGTAAAATGATACTATAGGTACCCAAGTGTCCAAATAGCTGGGTTATCAATTGGAATTTGCATACTGAGGTAAGTAAGCCAAGTATTATAATTTTATAAATTATTTAATTTATAAATTATAAACTTACAGTTAAATGTAATTATGTTAATCTTGCAAAATTATATTGTTACTGTCGAGATGATAATATGCAATTATGATAATGATAGTAAAAATTTATGTGTCGCTGCGGTTCTCATATGACAGATTATGATATGACAGATTATGATATGACATATTATGATATGGCATAATACTGGTAATATGACCCTTCTTCTTAGGGGATATTTAAGAATGATACACAAGATGAGTGTCGTAGGACCGTGGGACACATAAAGGAAAACAATGATAGTATAAACAATGTTTTGTTTACATCGCATATTCTAGTATTTATTATTTAATTAAGCTTTCAAATTATTTTGATCTGATGACATGAATATGCTGATAGTATAATAAATATAATTTAAAATTGTATTAGGCTTACTTATTGAGTGTGAGCTCATAGAATTCTCTTAATGTTTTTCAAAGCCTCAGGAATGAACAAGGATATTTGGGATAGACGGAGCTTTTATTAAATAAATTTAGTTCCATTATATTGATATAGTTCAATGTTGCTTGTGTGTAGGGCTGGTAGCCCAAGATTGATAATTATGGTTTGTAATAATCATGAATTTGGATTTTTGTTTTATATTGATTTATGTGATGAAGTTCAAAACGCCTTGATGTCTGGCATGCGGCGGGTTGTCACCCTAGCTCGAATTTTGGAACTGGAGCGTGATAGCTTTAGATAGGCCCGTTTCGTTACAATATGATACAGAGCCATGCACCAGTCGGAAGTGCAGGAGCTAAGTGTCACACAAGGCAAAGTGCTACATTGATGGGAGCCACCTCTTGAACCTATGGGGACCACAGGGCAAAGTGCTACATTGATGGGAGCCACCTTTTGAACCTGTGGGGGCCACCTTTAGAATCCTGCCTGCCTGGTGGTTGTGATCAATTGACCCTGGCGACGAGGGCGTCGCCTTTGTAAGGGGGTAGATTGTGATAACCCTCCCAATAGTCCCACATCGAAAAATTTGAGAGTTGGTTAAGTGGTTTTATATTGTAAAGCAAGAAGGATAAGGCATCAATTGGATCTTTTTGGGCTGTGGTGGCCCAAGTTGGTGTGGACCTTATCCGTCTTGCTTTCTTATAACGAAACGGACCAGTGGGCCCGAGTCGTTACAACCATGCACCTAAATCCTCCAGCATTGTTGTTTATAATTGATAGAACACCACCCCATCATTGTTAGTGTTAGCATGTAAGCAGAAAGGATCTAGGAATTCCTAAGAAGCATCAAGAAGAAGACGATCATAAAGCAAAAGATATCTTCTCACACCACATGAGTTCAGGAATCTTAAGGAAGAAGAAGAGATCAATGTTCCCTTCATGTCCATTTTTGGATCTAAACGAAGGAGTTCTGGTCTAGATTGAATTAAATTATCATGGGTGCCTAATTCAAACCCAATGGTTAGCAAAATTTTGCATTCAAGTGCATACACTAAGGCTGGAGGGGCCAAAGAAGCCCAAGTATTCTGGCTTCAAAAATAAAGTCCTCGCAGGCTCACAAAGGTGGCATAATTTCCCTATCATCTTGCATACTGGGACCAGGAGGTCGTTGCATTTGGTATACACCACCATCTACATCAGTACTGCTATTCACTCGCTGCATTTTCCTGGGGTGATAGACCAAATATAAAAAAGTATTCAAAAGCCAACAGGCACTTGCCAGCTAAAATAAAGTTGGCAAATCAATTACACAACATATTGAACCTGCAAATCAATTAAACAACATATTGGACCACCGATTTCCTTACTACTACTAATGCTTAAGGGATTGTATTATTCCTGATGTCCTAATCCTCTTTTACTAGTTCAAAAAAATTATTAATAATGATCACCGTCAGAACTTGGTGCAATCAAGATCAAACAATGCTGATTATTCCTTCTAGCAATACCAATCAGAATAGCTTCAAAAAAGACGTTAGCTTTTTCTGTTTTGTGACCCACATGGATATATAACTGATTTATTATTTATTTAATTTAAATAATAATTATAATAATTAATTATTTTCTTATTTATTTAAATTTAAATGATAATAATTATTTAATAAAAATAATAGCTAATTGTCTATTGATTCATTTTGAAAAATTATTATCTCGTAACCGTTTGTTTAATAAAAAAAAAAATTTAACATATTATCAGATTGATTCTCTTTCTTATACATAGTCTATTTGATTAACAGAACCGATAAGGATGAAAAAAGAGAGAGAGAGAGAGTAACTCAATCTCTCTATGCGGTCTCTTGTCAATAAATTTCTTGATCCAGCCCGACTCCCACATCATGCTGTGGCTTCACATAGATTCAAATCACTACCAACTCTTAACCCTACCTGGCCTTAAATGCATAAGGACAAACGACAATCCCCACCCGGATAGCAAACTGAAATATCCAGGGAAAAGTTAAGCAGAACCAAAATAACCTACATCAATAGCATGGGGGCAACAAAACCAGACAAGCCTTGAAGCCCGGATAAAAACAAAATGGACCATTTCAACATGAAGATTAAGATTCTCTTGCATTCAACTTCAGTCCATCGAAAAGAACTTAATACTATATTGGAGAAAGTCCAGATAAAGAAGCCACAGAGACACTACAACCACTAAAAAGGACATACAAGGATCTTGCACAGTATCTTATCCAGATAAAATCAGAGTCTCCATTTATACAAAGAGTTCTCTCAGCTAAAGCAGGTCTCACACAAAATTTCCCACCTGAAGGTTATATTTGTGCATCCAGCATACTCGGTACACATCATCATTCCTACCACGGCCATGCCCTGCATCTCAACTTGGCCTGGACCAGGAAAAGAACTGCCACCTTGCCAAAAACCATGTCCACGGCCCACACCTAAATCGTCCATCAAAATGTCCCCTCGGACGATACAAGAATTCTTCAGTGGCCTGTTCCCAATCAGCAAGGAGCTTCTCTCCCTTGAATCATACCACCATTGACAACAAGGTGATGGAGAGCATCCCTCACGACCGGCCAGTCAAATTTGCTTCTTCCCCTGTGATCAAGTTCATCATGGTAGTCAGGTCTCCTCCTGAGCATGTGATCCACAGACCTATCCATGCAGCGTGGTTGGTGAGCCAGAACTGAAATCTCTGTGCCCATCAATGCCCCAACCATGAATGATCAATCGGTGGACCCACGACCATGACCACTAGGGGGGGGGGGGGGAGTTGAAGTAAACCCCCAATGACTGGGACTGCGACCATGGAGTCCAGGTTCATAGCAGTACTTGTTGCATTTGTTACAATAAGTCCACCGTGCAAAATTCAGATGGCCACAACTGGAATGGAAAAAGCACAATGATTGAGATTGGTAAATAACACAGCAAAAAGAGATAAGCTTATAACCCAGGAGCATATATATATATATATATATATATATTCAATTCTCTTTGAATATCTGTTTGTTAGCTCATGCATGAACTGGTATATGACTATATGGGAGAGAACTTACGAGGGGTTCTGGCAGATTCGGTCACCTTCTTCTCTAGGAGATAAATTTGGATCATTTCTATGAACATATTCTCCCCCAAAGGGTGGAAACGCCCGCCCAATGCATTGTAGCTTCTTCCCAGCCACTTGCCACCTCTTCTGGGTCCATAAGATGGTGAAACATCTCGAAAGCTTCCACCTCCTCCCTCTGCCACCTCAAAGTCCACCTAACCTAAGTCCCAATGGACCTTCAGGCTCCAGGACATCAAGACCCTCATCCTGGAAACAAGACCAATAAGCTTAAAAAGCTAACGTACCAAAATGACAGGAACAGGAGAAGTTTGTCGGAAGCCATTTGTTTTGTATATCAGTGACATGCCATCAGGTGAACAACTTTAAAAGAGAACTACCTGCACTAAAAGCTCTCCTCCATGCAAGGAGAAGCAGAAAGATACATAAGTGGCTTGACGTCTTTGTTTCATGTGCAACAATCCAATATATCAGGTATGTAGCCAAATGAAAGTGCCATTCAGCAATGCAAGAAGCAAAACCCTCTATTCTGTACTTCATCATGCAGTTTAGACCCAAGTATCAGGAGATAATGATGTTAAGTTTACCGCAAACCTCACAATCACATTGGCTTTGGCATATTCCATTAGGCTTCATGTATAGTAGAAAGGAAATGGTCCCGGTTCCCCACAGATAATCAATTGCCAAACATCTTAATCAAGAAGCAATTTTTTGTTGGTTCATATGAATTCAAGATAACCACCTGCTGAGGACATCAAGCTGGACTTCCCAGCAAGAAGAATGATGCAGGAATAAATCAAAGCGTACATGCAAGAGTTCAATGACTGGAGAATCATTTCTCCAATTTCAACACCAATAGGCTTTCCAAAGACCGCTTCACGGAGACAATTATCCATGAGCAACAATGACAAAAATTAAAAATTCGTACTCAATAACCTCCGACACCTATAGACCATGCTTAGATGCACCTTGCTATTATCAAGTTCATCCCCTGCATGAATTTCATGGTGTATCTCAAGCATTGACGATGTAAATCCCCTACCAGGCAGCACTCACTTAAGCAAAAAGTCCTGCTATCAGACACCAAGTGAAGAGAGACCACTCACAATGTATTAGTGTTCCAGATTTGCAGATTCATGTCAACTAATTCTAGTAAACCATCAAGGGAATCCTTAAAGATGAGCATCACTTTGACAAATAATAAGTTCTTTAACAAATTTATGCTGTGCCAGAATCCTTTGCTGGATTAGAGGCCAAAGATACTTCCCTATATTCCCTTGATGGTTCGAAGCATCTTTTCTGCCTCCACTTTTCATGACTCTTATCGGATCACTGCCCGAGTCATATCACAACTGAATGCCCAGCCAAACCATGAAACTGGAAGCGTCATCACCCCTTTAAAAAACAATTAGTTGTTTCAAGTAGCAAAATTTTCACCCTTCACCTCTTGTTCCTTTCTCCAAACAACTAATAAGCACTGACTTACTGTTCCTTTCTCTGAAAAATAGCAACAGATCAGCTTCTGTCCCCCCAAAACAAAGCCAACTATCTGTACCTTGAACAGATATCAACCATACAAGTTCCTAAAATGATTGTTATTTCCTTTGCTAGATGCATGAAAAAGATCTATCGAGCTATAAATGTGAATAGAGGTGGAATGGATTTTTGTAACTTGACGATAGTGAACAATGCACCAAAAGCATCCAAATATTTGGACAAGAAATAGAACCCCAAATAACCGTCTTCATTACCCCTGAGAAGGTTACTCCCGTGAGCACAATTGGTTGCTGCTCAATAATATTCCAAGGATCCGCACTATAGAATCTGTCATGCCACTGTTACTTAAACACTAGAACTTAAATGCCAACAAAGATATTCATGAACCATGTTCCAGTACTCAACCTAACTTCTCGTAAAATGTCTCAAAGCATTATTTGCTTTGTTGATTTAGACTGGCCAAGCTCTGATATAAAATTTGGGTCCATATACAGCTCCATCAGCTAGACTGGAACACCACAGTGATGCCTTTTAGTGCAAAATGGCAATACCATCAAGAACATTGCATGCCAACCACAAACATTCATTAGCTATCTTTTTCAGCCAGTACATCCATCCTTAGATTACCACTGCTTGACCCACCACATTTTCCAAAATGTATTTTCCAACACAAACTAAAATCCTGCCTTCATTACCTAAGATCTTGCTCCCAAGCAGCCAACTTGGAAACTGTTACAGCACAACAACAAAATTTATTCTCAATTTGGCACATTTTGGAGCTTGTAGTGATTGACCACTATACTGAACATTCAAGTTAGTGCATAAATTAAACAAGAAGCACATAGCACAAACCTTAATATGAGATTACAGGCATATGACATGCTCTTTGCATATTCATCATATGCAAAAAATCTTAAATTCAAAAGATAAAGGAAAACTTGTTCCAAAACATATTCCATTTACAGATGAGAAAAGCTCCTCATTGCAAAAGGATCTAGTTATGAATCTTAAAAATGCATCATCAAGAGACATATCCCAAATAAGTGTGACTCTAACCACCCTGTCATCAAACTGGAAAAAGACACCATCCTGTTTAATTAACTACAAATTGTATAAGAGCACAGCAAAATGCTTCAGAAGAGAAACAAACAAGACGATTCAATTTCCTTGAGAAGAAAAATAGCATGCACATGGTAATATGCTCAAAACGCGTACATATGCAAGCCATCATACAATGTGACTGAGACGATCAAAAAAGAATAGAATGTACAGATGCTACTCTTAGAAGCATTGCTTTAGCAGTCAAATAAGTGCTCTTGGGAAGCAACATATGAAATTTTGAGAAGGGCAAAAGCCCATAATAAGGAAAGGAATAAAGGAATGTTTCAAGAATAATTCATTAATCCCTATTTCTAAGCATTTGCCATGGCTCAATTTGTTACTTTTTTTCAATGAAAGAGTTCTAACTTCAATTTATGATCACACATCTTAAATGTAAAACTCAGAACTTATACAAGCTTTATGGGCTATTTTCAACTAGTTTGTGTTTGCAAAGACTCAAACACATAAAAGCAAGTCAAAAGTCCACGAAGAAAATATTTAATTACTAGAAAAACAGGTCAAAATTGAGCCAATATTAGAATTGAGGAAGCAAAACAGTAAGTCTGAGGGCTTGACTATGAATCAGGGATGGGAAAGTAATGAAAACATTGCAAGTCTTACTACACAGACTTGAATGACTGCAGATTCTTAACAGAGCTTCTTTTCCCAATGACAAAAAGAAAAAGTAGGTTTTCCCATTTGTTGCAATATATACTCAATAGTTTAGAGAAAAAAAAAAAACACAAAATGGTAGGAAAAGGTTTTCAATGAACTACAGAGAAGCATGACTTCAGTTCTAGGATTTGTTTCGCTTGATATGCTTTGAATAGGAGACCTGTATGTTTATTTAAAGTTTGTCTGCCCATCATGGCACCACACTATCATGCCATTTTATTATTAGAGCTAACTTAGGATTCCTGAGAAAAAGGTCTGCGAACTGTCTATGATCCATAAATTTTGTTTTAGGCAAAAAAACCCACAACCTGGAATATTATGCATTTTCCTAATCTATGTGGAACTACAGCTGCATAAAGAGTTTATGCATGAACTCTACACGGTGCAATATGGTTTTATGATTACACAATATAACTTCAATGTGCTTATTTGATAATGAGAGTTAGTTAACAGATACAAGCTGCAACCTTGCAGATCTCCCAGCCTACTAATACCACAACTAACGCATTAAGCCTCGCCCCCCAACTACAGGGAGCTGGCTTCAGAAATTCGCATTTACTGTTGGGTAATG
The DNA here is from genome assembly GCA_900491605.1 of Calamus simplicifolius. NCBI lineage: Eukaryota > Viridiplantae > Streptophyta > Magnoliopsida > Arecales > Arecaceae > Calamus > Calamus simplicifolius. The sequence continues at coordinate 98,610 of UESW01004568.1, read as the reverse complement.
GGCCAAAATAGACCCTAAATACCCTAATGGGCCTTGAAAGCCTATTACCGCCTTATGTGTGTGAATGAGAAATTGCGGGGATATTTAGTCCCATATCGAAAAAATCAAGAAAGGAAGGTTCACTTATATGGAAACCACTTCCTTGAAGCTTAAGTTCCTTAGGCTCACCACAAGTAGAGAGCTTGAGGGTGATGCGTAGTATCACCCTCGCGCACGCGCACGCGCAATGGGCGCTTTGTAGGCGCACTTTGCACTTCAATTTGAATCAATTCTAGTCTTCTTCTCTCTTAGGCATTTGCATACTTTCCTAAGGATAGTATAGCAATAGTGCATTAAAAAGAGAGTAGCATTCTTGGTTCGAAAGTTTTGGTGAATTGTAGTGCTGCTTTCATCAAAAGGAGACTGTTGTATCCTGAGAGACAATCGTCGTACTGACCGTACCATTGCGGGATGAAATTGTCTTAAGACATAGAGTGAAACTCTAGCCTCAGTCTGATTCATTAGGTAGCCACTATCTGCCAACATACCCACCAACATTTACTAGGTGCCCCTAGTTAGGGCTACCTCTGACATTAATCTTCCAACGCATCAATCAAGGTGGAAAAAAAAAATGGTCCTGTGAGTTCATAAACAAACCTAACATGTTCAATTATGTTGTAGGGAATATGGAAAGTCTGAGAACACCTGATTGACTCTTAATCCAGTGTCACTCTCTGTGTAGCAGTGATATATTACCGGTCAAGACAACAATGGGTGACAGTACAGATATTTACCATTCAGATAAGCAACCAGGAATCAAAAGTCTAGGCAAATAGAGGAAAAGGCACCAATTTGATGCTAGGAACTGCATTTATAAGTCATTCACACATAGATGTTAGGCAAATATAATTAGCATAAACTGATAACAACCTAGAGTAATTCCATCATCACACAATGCACAATCGCCAACCATCTAAAAATTCAAGGTTTATTCATCATCTAAATTGAGAAGAAAAAAAAAACTTCTATCAAAACAATGACTCAGTCCATCTATAGATTTAGCAAACAGAGTTGCACCGTTTAAAAACTAGCAAAGCAAAGGTACTACAAGGCATCCTAAACATGAATGCAACCCTCTTAACTTCATATATTTTGCACTTAATTTGAACTGGATTAGCAACAGACTAGCTGCAGATGTCATTGCCACCCAGTGCAATATAGTTCAAAACATGTCTGCTTTTATTAGCAAGTTTAAACATAACGATCTCAATCATATCACTAAATGAACAAAGAGAAATAGGAATGAGAAAGACCTAAAACCTATGACCATTAAGCTTATTTTGTCAAGAAAGTCCTAGGATTTATGAAAGCAATCAACTCAAGAAACTAGGTGTTTTGGCCTAACCATTTCATGCAGTAAACAGACAAAACAAACTGCATTCAACAGGTAACGTGCTATCAAATCTCGACATGCTTCCAAGAAATCCAAACTTTGGACCCCAAAGTTACCCTTGAAGAGGGAACATTCTGCACGACATCCCTGAAAGCTTCGGTATAAGACAACGATTGAAAATGCTTTCAAAAACATGCCTCTCCCCGTCGTTCATACATTCATCATCATATTGACAATCTCTTTCTTCTTCTCTTTCTTTCATAGTTTTGAGTTCCGAACTTTTATTTCATGCATGAACTTAACCATTCCACTTGTAATTATGTAACAATAACAAAAGATAAACATCCGAACTAAAAAGGGACGACATTCTATTTAAAAGTAGCCAGTTGAGGATGTTATTATAAAAATCACAGCTTTTCAGCCTGTTTTGCTCATTTGAAATGAAGGAAGGAAAGAACGAGGGGCAGATATTCTCGTTATCTACGGTTACGAAAATACAGGCAAAAGAATAAATTTGCCGGTGAGATTTTAAATTTTCAAGCCTTGATTTGCCGAGACCCTCAGTTTATGCCCGTTTTAGAGAGAAAAAGGATACTTGCATCCACTTTACATTTCCATACATCTCTTCTAAGCTTAAGTAAACACAAAAGAAAAGCAAATACCATAAATACAAACCAGAAAATCTCTTCGAGATTCTTTAACACACGGAATGTACGGTAGGAGGAGAAGACTAGACACGGACCTGGGCTGAATCGCGCTGGTAACGGGGTGTGAAACCCGGCAGGACTGCCGCTGGGACTCGGGTCAAGCGGCGCGCCCCGACGGCGCAGGTCACGTGGCGAGTCCCGGCTGTCATTCGCACGCGTAGGCCTCCCCGGGGTCGACGACGGCACCCGCTCCGCCACTGTCCGATGGCCGCACCACCGTGCTGCTAAGACCGCCTCCGATGCGAGTCGCAGGCGGCAGCGGAGACGCCTCCTCGCTCCAGCGAGGCCGCATATATATCTCGAGTAGTTTTTTAAACCGGTGCCTTTTGGCACCGGTTTTAAAAATAACGGACGGAAACGAAACATATTAGTGAAATGGTGTTAAAATAAAAAATATCATTTTAAATCATGATCTTCACTTTTACATTATTATTCTTTGGCTTTATCTTGTCAACAGGATGATTGATGGGATGAGTAGAAATCATCATTTGAAATGATGATTTCATATAGATTGAAATTGCTACTTGGAGTGACGGTTTCAAGTCGCCACTTCAAGTGGTGATTTCTACATATTTTTTTCAATTATCAGATGACTCAAGTGCGATCCCTTCTTAAACGCTCGGAGCCTCCCAGCGATCCTAACCCTCTATTATTTATTATCTTATTATAACAATCAGAATTATCTTGTTATATCTATTTCCTTGTTATAGATAATAGATATAACAAATAATAGAGATATAACAATATAATTCTAATTAACAAGATAATTTTGATTAACAAGATAATTCTGATTGATAAATCATTAACCACCATCTAACCCTTCTTTTGATTTGCTAGAAGATTATTCGAAGGAAAGGATACGTAGCGTTTAAGTTTCCGTAGAAAATTAAGTTCGCTAGAAAGTCACCACGTGGAGTGGCGATTTTGAAATAGAAATTGTCACGCTTCAAGTGATGATTTCTACTTCATCTTCGCTACCGAGGCCAAGCCGAAAAATTACAATGTGAAAATAAAAAATATCATTTAAAATAACGTTTTCTACTCTAATACCATTTTAACAAAAAATTTTATTTTCATTCCTTTATTTTAAAATCGATGCCATAAGGCACTACTCTATATAACTCCGTCGTTCAGACAACAGAATTTTGCGCTACGCTGGATGGACGCCGGATCTCTGGGAGCGGATATCCATTCGCTTTTTTCGTCGTTGGAAGTGGAGTGATCCTGATTTGATGGATCAAGCGATCCTACGAATGCAGCATTTTTAAGAGATCTTTTGGTCCTCCGATACAATCTAGTATAAGGTCATGATTTTTATTTTATATATATATATATATATATATTCACCGAAACAAGAGTATTTGAGATTTATATTTACTAAAACAGGAAATATACTTGCAGCCGAGTATACACTCTTGCCTACCAGGCAAGTCAAGCTTAGGGGTACAATCTGGGCTCATGAAATTCAGTTTTTCTCGATTCTAATCCTAATTCTATTTATAAAATATCAACTAACCCTAACCCTAACCCTATTTGTAAAACCTCAACCCTAATCCTATTTTTAAAAATCGGGTTCGGGTTGAGTTTCGAATTAAAATTCGGGTTAATGAGAAAAAAAAAAGCTTTTTTCAAAGTAAATAAACATCGAATTATGGATCCCAAAGATGAGAAACTAAAATTTCTTACCGAACGTATAAGCTGGACTCGGGGCTTTAACATTGTATTAAAAAAAAAATCTTACCTGAAATAAAAAGAGAAGAAGATACCGTAAGCAAAGAAAAGAAGAAGGTGAAAAGTGAAACGAAATGTGCGGATGATCCGCCTTTATGTTTGTCTTTTTTCTCGCTTGCGACCGACGACCTTGCCCTTCTCGTCCTCAAGTTAGCCATCTCATCCGATCCGATTGGCGCATTCAATGTCTCCAAAAATTTGATGCCGATAAGCTATTCCCGTTCGGGTAACCTTCGGGTTCGGATTATTTTGGGTTCAGGTTGCGGTCAACCCTAATCCGGATCAATTACAAATCGGGTTGGGTTAAACCCGAGTCTTTTGGGTTCGGATTGAGCAAATATGAGTTTAAACACTACTATAAATCAGGTTCGATGGGCCGATTTGGGTTGAACATGGCTCAAGTTGCACCCCAAGTCAAGCTATGTATATAACTCACCAATGAAAGGCTAATACATATAGAAAAGACTCTGATTAGGCTTTTTGATATGTAGACCATGGGGCTTCCATGTAAGGTCGCACTTCATATACCATAGAATGTACTTTAGGAATATGTGGCAGATGAACATGCAATGTGACTTCTAACGAGAATAGCGAAGCACCACCTCTCTACGCATGATGAAGTGAAAGGATCCAGAAAAGACATGCAGTTAAATATATATATATATATATATATATATATCTTTTTTGATCATGGATATATATATATACACCATTGATCAAGATGCGGCAAAGATCTTCAATGCATCAATCAATTTGGCTTTTGTAGTAGAACCTCATTTTTATCTGTTTTTTTATTTTTGATTCATACTAATGGTATGCTTACGCAACAAGCCAATCCCATCATAGGTTAGATCATAACTGTAGTAGGCTCTGGTTAACAGAGGATCACTTTAAGCTCATCAAATTTTTTCGTATGTCTAACGTGAAAGAGACGCAAAAAGAAAAGATAACAATGTTTCTTTTCAATCACTGAACAATTTCAGGTTCTTTTAGGCACAAAAAATTAAATAAATATTTTTTTTTTAACAATCCAAACCAAAGTAGATTAAGAAAAGAATATTAAAACATGAAAACAATGTTTGAGATATGCTATTTTTGTCTCTCTCTCTTTCTTACCCTAACGCACATAGATACATACGTGCATTTTGTCTATATTTGTTTAATAGTTTTCAATATCTTAGATTGTTGGTTTATATTTTATTATATGGTTCAATGGTATAATACATGACTATGCATCATCATTTACTATGTGTTCGCATGTATCAATCTATCACAAGATAGTTTTATCATGGCTAACACATTATAAGAAACTTCACATTCCATTTGTTGACGCAAATCACCATTCGCAGGCATCCAATCTCCTCTCCAATAAGCCCGGAATTCTTCAGCGAGCTTCTTGCACCTGAGAGCCTGCAAAAAGTCCCGAGGACCGAAAATTTCGGTGGGAACCCTCCAACGCTCAAGTCAGTGCTCTAGACAATAGCTATGAGCTTGAGGAAGCTCAAAAAAGAGAAGAAAGAGAGGCCTAGAGCCGTGCTCTCTGTGAGCATTTGGGAGTGTAGTAGTTGTTTGAGTTTCTTGGAGTTACATGATAGAGGGTCCCTCTTACCCATTTTATTGGTGCTTAGAGTCTGTCAGCCTTGGGGCATGATCACTTGTCATTGATGATGAGGGTAGTACAGTAGGGCTAGCCTCCATATGATTTGTTAGAGTTGCAGGCCATGTCCCATCAAATGGATGACTACATAATTGGCATGTATTGCTTGGTTTGGACAGCTGTTGTAGTTGCTGCAGGGCATGGCCGATCGTTACAGCATTTGCCAGACGTGTCCCCCATGTCACCCTTCCGCTGCCCTGTGTGGACAGTGATGGACAATAAAGCCAAGCATGTGGGCCTCAAAGTGTAGTTGCTGAGGCAGAAGATGAAATTTGGAGTTGAAGCTGGCTTTGTCCCTTGTAGAGCATTAATTATAGAGTACATGCATGGCACTGTTCATGCCCTTTGATGAGCTCCAGAGAAGGCCATGGGTGAATATTTGTATGGCACTGTTCATGGCTAAGCACTATTCATGGCCGAGGGAAAGAGCGGAGCACTGTTATGGCCGAGGGGAAGAGGCCGAGCACTGTTCATGGCCGAGGCTGAGGGCTGAGGCCGAGACCGAGAAGGTGTCTTTCCGAGGCCGAGGGCCGAGGGGTTGTCTTCTGAGGCCGAGGGGTTGTCTTGCCAAGGCCGAGGGTCGAGGGCCGAGGGGGTGTCTTTCCGAGGCCGAGGGACTGTCTTGCCGAGGCTAAGGGCCGATGCCGAGGGGGTGGAGTGACCGTCTTGCCAAGGCCGAGGGCTGAGGGGGTGTCTTCCCGAGGCCGAGGGACTGTCTTGTTGAGGCCGACTGGCCAAGGCCAAGGCCGAGGGTCGAAGGACGACTCTAGAAACCACTGGTCCAACCCTGGTGGGATTACCATTGCCCATGGGGCTTATTGGCCCATCATATGCCCCCCGCTTCTAAGCTTGTGCGACCGAGTGCCTTGCATCTGCCAAGCGATAGAAGTGTAGAATTCTTGATCTTTACACTTATCTTTTCTTATTAGTTTTGGCTTTGACTTTTCATCCGTCTTGCGTAGACATCTGCATGCTCTCCAAACTGTGCATTTGCCTGCCCAAAAACTTTTAAGCAATGTTGGAGGTAAGTTGATTACCATTGGCTAGCTGAGGGCAACCAGCAATCCTCTCTTGATGCAGAGTCTAGAAGCGGATGCTCATCAATTGTGAGTTGGAAAGTTGGCCTCTTCCTATTGTGAGTTGAGTTTGGGTCTTCTACTTTTGACATAAAATTTGGAGATGGGTACCCGTCAACTGTGAGCCGGAGAGTTGGCCTCTCCCTATTGTGAGTTGACTTGGGGCTTTTTCTTGAATGGCTGAAAGTGACCGATAATATGTTGCAAGTATATAATTTAAACAAAGGTCTTACCCAGTCGGCCGTTGGCCACTGAAATGAGGTTGGAACCACTGAGGCTGAGATGAAGCCGTTGAGGTTGTAATGAGGCCATGGAGGTAAAGAGATAGAGCCGCTAAGGCTGAGATGAAATTATTGAGGTTGTAATGAGGCCATGGAGGCAAAGAGATAAAGCCGCTGAGGCTACAGTAATACCGCTAAGGCAGATATAAGGTTGCTGGGGCTGAGATGAAACCATTGAGGTTGTAATGAGGCCATAGAGGCAAAGAGATAGAGCCGCTGAGGCTGATAGAGCCGCCGAGGTAAGGTTGAGGCCGTCGAGAGCCTTTTGAACCTTGGAGGGTGACCTGAAAGTTGTCGAAGTTGTCAGGTCCTTTTAACCCTGAAGGATAACCTAAGAACTGCTGAAGTCGCAGGTGCCTTTTGAACCCCGGAGGGTGACCTAAGAGTTGTCAAAGTCGTCGGATGCCTTTTAATCCCAAAGGGTGACCTGAGAGTTGCTGAAGTCGTCAAGTGCTTTTTGAACCCCGGAGGATGACTGAGGGTGAGTGGACCAGGCTCAGGTGCCTTTTAAACCCCAAAGATGACCTGAGAGTCGCTGTGATGGGACCATGCTTGGATCCTTTAACCTCATAGGGTGACCTGAGGGTGCTTGGACCAGGCTCAGATGCCTTTAACTCTGGAGGGTGACCTAAGGTGCTTGGATCAGGCTCAGGTGCCTTTTGAACCCTAAGGGTGACCGAGAGTCGCTGTGATGAGACCATACTCGGAAGCCTTTAACCTCGTAGGGTGACCTGAGGGTGCTTGGACCAGGCTCAAGTGCCTTTTGAATCCTGAAGGGTGACCTGAGAGTGCTTGGACCAACTCAGATGCCTTTTGAACCCCGAAGGGTGACCTGAGAGTTGAGAGTCATCAAGTGCCTTTTAACCCTGAAGGGTAACCTAAGAGTTGAGAGTCATCAAGTTCCTTTTTCTTTTGACGTGAAGTCTGAGAATGGCTGCTTGGTTGGCCATTGTCCGTTGAGACAGAGTTGATGCCGCTAAAACTAGGATGAAGCCATTAAGACTTTGATGATGCCGTTAAGGCTGTGACGAAGCCGTTAAGGCTAAGTTGATGCCGGTGCTGGAGTTTGTCTTTATTGCCAACACTGTTGTCGATCTTTCTGTAGTGCATTCAAGTATTAATAAAAAGAAGCTTTTCTCACAGTGTAGTGTACTTAGCTTTTGTAGCTTTTTGGCTTTTGCATCGTTCGATGACACTGGAGGTCGGCATGGAGTCGGGACAGAGAGCTTTTCCTAGCTTTTTCTGGTGCTGGATCGGGGTATTTGTGGAGGCGAAGAAGACTATTCGAGAGTGGAGTAAAACCTGCATTGTTGATCTCTTTTGGCATTAATGGAGCCCTGACATCCGAGTACAAGGAAGGCCATAATGACCTTTCCACTCAACGTCCTCTCTTTATCCTCTTGCTGGCACCAAGCTTCCTTCCCTTTATATGTTAAATCTTGTTCATTTAAGTTTGCATGGCATGGCACTGGGCTGGGACTTGGACCACGTCCTCGATCCTCTCCTCACACAGCTAGGCCAGGACCTTGCTTCTTAAAGAAAACCCAGCCGGAAAGATGTGCCAAGTGATGATGATGATGTGGCACTTGATGCGGATGGTTTGAGGAAGAAAAAGCGTCGAGGAGGAGTGTCGATTAGCTCCTGTCGGTCGAAGATAGCCTTAGGGTCGCATGCCTCTTGTGGATTACAACTGTTGAGTAGAAGAGGTTGTCATTGTGAAGTGCCTTTGAAGGAATTTGTCTCCTTTTATTGATTTGGATACATCAGCCTACTGGTGGTTTGCCCTTCGAAAAGTAAATTGATTAGAGTGGAGGTGCTGGCGCCCTTGCTTGGGCCTCCCCCACGTCGCCGTCCGTAGGAGAGGAGGCCATTTGAACAGCGAGTGGTGGCGCTCTTGTCAGTAAGCTCTTGCTTTTGAGCTTGAAGATGCTCATGCTGATGAGCTTGATGGTGGTGAGCCTTTTGCTGGGGAGATCTCCAGCGGGATGGATGATGGCTGGCTTGAGTAGCAATTAAAGACGGAGCGAAAGCTTTTGCTAGCTGCTTGTGTGGCCGTGAGATATTACTTCTGGAGCTTTTGGATAGCTACCGTCAATGTATGGATTTGCAGGACAATGGTGGCATGCTGTTTTGCTTGAGTGGCCTAAGGTAGTGGCGATGGTGAAGTGGAGCGGTTGGCTCTGTTGCTCAGCTCGTTGAGGGTGCCCCCCAGCATGATTGGCGAAAGCTTCATGGGTTCTTGTCATCACCATCTTTTTATCCACCATTGTTGTCATAGACGGAGTGAGGGCTTGTAGCTTAGTGTCACATAGCTCTGTTCTCTCCTTCTTCCTGGTGCGCCAATCTGTTGACACTAAATCACCGTCCTCGAGCGTCTGCAAGTGTCCGATCGCCTCCTCAGCGAGCCTGGGATCCTCCATCGAGCTTCTTGTGCCTGGGAGCCTGCAAACAAGTCCCAGGGATCGAAGATTCCGATGGAGACCCTTCGACATTCAAGTCAGTGCTGGGCAATAGTCGTGAGCTTGAGGAAGCTCGAAAGAGAGAGAAAGAGAGAGACCTAGAGCCGTGCTCTTTGTGAGCATTTGGGAGTGTAGTAGTTGTTTGAGTTTCTTGGAGTTACCTGGGTGGGGGTCCCTCTTATCCATTTTATTGGTGCTTAGAGTCTGTCAGCCTTGGGGCATGATCACTTGTCAGAGCATTGATGATGGGAGCAGCACAGTGGGGCTGGCCTCCATGTGATTTGTTAGAGTTGCAGGCCATGTCCCGTTAAATATGGATAGCTGCATAGTTGGTAGGTCTTGCTTGGTTTGGACAGCTATTGCAGGCTGCTACAAGGCGTGGCCGATCGCTACGGCGTTTGCAGACGTACCCTCCACGCCACCCTTCTACTGCCCTATGTGGATAGTGATGGGCGATAAAGTCAGGCACGTGGGCCTCAAAGTGTAGCCGTTGAGGCAGAAGATGAAATTTGAAGTTGAAGCTGGCTCTGTCCCTTGTGGAGTATTGATTATAGAGTACGTGCATAGCACTATTCATGCCCTTTGATAAGCTCCAGAAAGGCCATGGGTGAACATTTGCATGGCACTGTTCATGGCCGAGCACTATTCATGGCCGAGGGGAAGAGGCCGAGCACTGTTATGACCGAGGAGAAGAGGCCGAACACTGTTCATAGCCGAGGCTAAGGGCCGAGGGCTGAGGCCGAGGGGGTGTCTTCTCGAAACCAAGGGGCTATCTTGCCGAGGCCTAGAAGGTGTCTTACGAAGACCGAGGGCCGAGGGGATATCTTTCCGAGGCCGAGGGGTCGTCTTGCCAAGGCCGAAGGGGTGGAGTGGCTGTCTTGCTAAGGCCAAGGGGATGTCTTTCGAGGCCGAGGGGCTGTCTTATCGAGGCCGACTAACTGAGGCTGAGGCCGACTCAGAAGCCAAGGCCAAGGGTCGAGGGATGACTCTATAAACCACTGATCCAATCTTGATAGGATTACCGTTGCCAATAGGGCTTATCGGCCCCATCATCATTAATTTAAACTTAATAACTTTTTATCTATTCCATCCTAATGCAAGTGTTTTTCTACATAAACTATCAAGGATGCTTGAAGTTTTGACAAGTAATAATGCATGGCCATGTTTGATGCTCATATAATGTACCTACTACGTATTTGCATGGATGCTGAAGGCCCTTTTCAACTAGGGTTATTCATGACTATCACAGTGGCTCTAATTGGATGGTGCCCAAAAATCCACTTTCTGATGCATCAGGATAAATCTATAACATTTTGGATTCGCAAACTTACGAACTCATTTTGTGATATAAAAATAAGATGAACAAGATCTATACTAATTTGAATTATTATAGTTAAAAAAATTTAATTGATACTTATTAATCTTACTTAATAAATTTAAATTATTTTATTTTTTTAATTATTTAATATGAAATTAATTGAGAGAAGTACCACAAAATCATCATGCTAATCATAGAACACAGGCCCTTCACGGTGGTCCTCATTGGGACCGGAGAGTTGAACACAGGCCGTTGTCAACTTTTGTATTAAAAGAACCCGTTATCTTTTAATAATATCATTGTACCTTTCTTTGCACCAAGGCACAGCAATAATAGACGTGGTACTACTCAAATGTGACACACCAACTACCCGATGCCAATCTCGAACGAGCCTTCATGGTCCCCATAGACACAAGTTAGGTGATGCCAGGACAATGACGACGGCGCATAAAAGTAGAGAAGTGTTTTCCTCCATTATGCTTTTCATTCCGTGCTATTAGGCTAGAAGGTTGAGTCCCAATTGTCAATCTTTAATTGACGGAGGGTATCACAAGAAAGTGACAGGCAACCGGTTAACATAGCCTTAATCAGTCGCCATGCCCTATAGGACGCCTGCCCTTGGCAATGGTAACAGAGAAATTAGTTAGAAGAGAAGGGGAGAGATTTGTGTCAATGTATAATTATCTCCCATGTCATCTAATTTTCAAAAAGAGCCTACCGTAAGGCGCTACATCAAAGGCATTACACACATATAGATTATAAAACCATTCTATCTTTTTATATTTTATATTTTTAAAATCTATAAATCGTGTGAATCAAAGGATAGAAAGATTACCAAATTAAAATTTGACTATTCGAATATAGCCAACTTTATTCTTCTTTCTTTATATATGTACACACGCATGCAGAGAAAGAGCACGCGCTAAATCTAGCTATAAATTCAATCATCTCATTTTTTTTTAACCACACAATCCATAAATTCTAAAGATGAAAAAGATAAAAAAAATAGAATAATTCTAAAATCCACATAATCGAAGGATGAAAAGAAGTTTAACTATATTCGATTATAATAAAGTTCAACTCTCTCTCTCATTTATTTAATTTTTTTTTTAAAATTATTTGCAACCTCATAAAGTAGGTTGACTACATAAAATAGGGTTGACTAGTTTGTAGTTTCAATTTATTTTAAAAATTAATTTTTATTTTTAATAATTTGGAGCGAAAGCTAGTTCATAAAAATTTCAATGCAAAACTATTTTGTTAGGCTAGTTTTTACACAAAAATCTATGTCAACTTATAATTTATTTTTTAAATCTTACACTCCTATATTCTATTATATAAATTACTTAGGCTTCCGCTCTCTCTTGCTAGTTAAATATTTATGCAACAAAACTAGGGTTTATGTTAAAATAGAGCCAAATCAATCTTTAAACAAATCACTCATATTTTAAAACTAGCTCAAGTTTAAAAAAAATTTGAACTAAGGTAGTGTTTGAAATAGGGGATAAAAGGGGATATCACCTCTTATTCTTAAAAGCCATAACTATAAGGGATAACTGGGAATAAAGTTAACCAAAGGGATTAACCATGGTTAACATGGTTATGGGATATCCCCTCAATTTATTCCTAGAAAATGTAGGAATAGCTGGTTATCCCTTCAAATAAGAGTAAAAAAAAGTTATCCCATGGATTTACCTTTTTTGCATTTGATATGATCAATGGATAGCCAAGGGATATCCCTAGGATAGCCAAGGGACAAACTCTATCCCGTACACTTATCTATGGATAATATTTTTTCTATCAAACACTACCTAAATGTTTAGGCCGGTGGAACATAGGCTCGACGAACATCCAACATCATAATTTATTTTGAAAGCAAAATTTAGCAATTTAGGCCCATCTTAAACCATTAATTGGATTTTTATTTTAAAACTATGCTAAATGGAAGAATTTCTGGTTTATGTATATTAATTTATGTTATTAAAACCATAACCGTTGCATGAGATTATATATCCATCAAAGCGGAAAATATTATTTTCTAGTTAAAAAAAAAGCATGTTACTAATTTCTTTAATAAAAATTCCTTTTTTTTTTCCGGCGGTAAAAAAAAAAAATCCCCACGTGAATTACACCAAGTCTGTTGAATCCGACCGATCGTCTCCTGCCACGTGAAACGGATGAGTCACAGAGGCCGCCTCGATCCGCTGCTTTTTTTCGACAGCGTCACCAGTCCTTTCGCGAAGAGCTCCGCCGCCGCATCGCGACAAGCAAACAGCTTCGGTGGCCAAACGCTCAGCAGGACCAGATCCATCATCGAGAGCCATCTGAGATCGGCCAATCAACCGTCCACCGAGATGCGTCACCTTTTGATTAATTAACCCCATAATAAATCCTACGTTGGTTTCCTTGTCCGACGAATCCGCCAGCACTCAAAGTAATATAAAATTAATGCCATGAGTTCACCCCCAAATGACAGGGATTAAGTCTTAAATTAATACACCCGCTGCACGTGAACGTGACTTCAGATCTAAGGCCACAGGAGTAATAAATTTATCATAAATCTTGCGAATTTATCGTGGGTGATCAGACGGTCCAGATCGAAGGGCTTGTTCTGGATTCCACTTTTAAATGCCACGCGGCTGGCGGAGCGTCCGTTTCCGGCCTCACTCTCATCTCCATCGCGTCGGTCGGTCCTACTTCGACGTCGGGTCGCGGGACTGCTTCCAGATCTCCCGCCGCTCACCGCTCGCGGCACGTCATATCGCTCGTCGGGGCTGAAACGCTTCGATAGAAGACGGTGTGCACGTAAGAGGAGAGAGCCCTCGGCCCCCCTGGACGCCTCTCGGACGTGCACGCTATCGCCGGCCGCCGGTCCCCGGCGCACGTTAGCACTGGCCTGATCTGAGAGGACGAGGTCTCTCATGTTCACCTGGGGGTACGTGGAATCTTCTTTTACTTCCATTTTTAATTTTACTCGAAATTTTATTTGTGAGAAGCGATCGAAATAGAGTGATCGCTGATTTTTCTTTTCTTTTGTTTTTTTAGTGAGTTTTTTTTTTTTTGTGTAGTGTTTTGGACTCATTTATCTGGAAATGATCAGATCTGTGAGGGGAGTAGTGGCGGCGAGTCGGTATGAGGTGGAAGATTAATTCTTCGATCCACAAGCGGTTGCCATCCAGGGATCTTGTAGACGCCATGGATCGAGATGACGAGTTCAGGTTGCTCATTTTCTTTTGTTTGAGGCTTTTTGAAGGCGTGAGTCGAGTGAATTTGATCAGGATTAGGTTTCTGTTACGTTGGATTTCGAATGGTATATGGGTCGGTTGTTTGGATTTTTATGGTCGTGATTTTAGACTCTTAGATGGATTTTCTTGGTGCCAGTTCGATTGCTGAATTCTATTGGGGAAGAGAATAGCAGTCCCTCGTGGAAGCACTCTCTGCGGCATGTGTGCGTGGCGACCATCACGTCTTTCTTGTTTGGGTACCACCTTGGGTGAGTTTACTTTCAAATTCTTCCCTGCAATCTCTCCTATAATGTTTGAAAATGTGATGGGAAGTATAAAGTTTGGAACTTTGGGTGGAATTCGTGGCAGTGTTGTTAATGAACCTCTTGAAAGCATTTCTATGGATCTTAATTTTGCTGGGAATACATTGGCAGAAGGTATGACAGTTGGAATAGAGCCTCTGATTTCAATTTGCTTTTGATTTCCTTCCGATTTCGGAGTACAATGCATGTCTAAGTTGGCGTTTGATGCAGGGCTTGTGGTGAGCACGTGTTTGGGTGGTGCTTTTGTTGGGTGTTTATTTAGCGGTTCGATTGCAGATGGGATTGGGCGGCGCAGAGCTTTCCAGTTGGCTGCCTTGCCCATGATCGCTGGAGCTTGTATAAGGTAATGTATCCACATGCCGGAATTTATTGGCTTTTCCTCTCATCTCTTTGTTGAAACTCGTTTGGTTTTTGCAGTATGTTAAAAGTTAGACTTGCTTAGTTCTTAGATTTTTATTTTTTATTTTCAAAAGAATTCTTCCTTTCAGATGCCCTTCTTTGTCATGGGTGATGTGTTTTGATGGTGTTAAAGCGAAATTTATTCTTTGCTTTTACAGTGCTTCAGCGTCCAGTTTGGAGGGTATGCTTCTTGGTAGATTCTTGGTTGGAACAGGGATGGGTGTAGGTCCTCCTGTAGCTTCCCTCTATGTAACGGAGGTACATAGGAATTCAGCATCACATATTTTGATAGCTCGAGAGTATCCTCTGGTTCATATTACTAACAGTCCTGACTTTTATCTGTTTTCTTTTCTGCTATGCTGTTCAGGTTTCTCCTTCTTCCGTGAGGGGTACTTATGGTAGTTTCATTCAGATTGCAACATGTCTTGGACTTATAGTATCTCTCTTTATTGGCATCCCAGTGAAAGAAGTTGTGGGATGGTAAGAAACATGAAGAGTTTTAAACAACTCCTCCAGTAGGAATTTTTTTGTTGTTGTTGTTGTTGTTGCCTTTTGTCATCAAACTTCACTGCCTTATGCGAAGTATCTGCTTTATGCTGACAGGTGGCGAGTATGCTTCTGGGTATCTGCTGCTCCTGCTGCTTTTCTTGCACTCTGCATTGAATTCTGTGCTGAAAGTCCGCACTGGCTCTACAAGGTTTTCTATCATAGATGATAGCTAATTTTATTTAGATTGCTGTATGGCCATGCATGCACTAGTCATGCATTAATGTGTGATAATTGTGTTAACATACCTGGATTCTCTTAAGTTAGGATGAGATAATAATCTGCTATAGTTCTTTCTGATGAAGTTGCAATTAAAGTGCGGTAACCAATTTAACTTGGAATTGTTGGTATTGAAAAATTCTCTCTCTCTCTCTCTCTCTCACACACACACACACATGCAGAGTTAGACTTCCCTACATTCGAAATGTAGTCAAGATCTGGTCATCTTTCCCATCATTGGATCCATATATTTCATGAATCCCAATGATGGAAAAAGTGAAAAAGGTGGGATAGCTTCAAGATTCGTGTGGATTCAAGGATGGGAAAGATAATCGGATTTTGGACTTGGCTATATAGATTTGGCTATATTTGAATGTTGCCAAGTCCACACACACACACACACACACACACACACACACACACATAAACTACTGAAGTTTTTATTGTTATTTCGTGAGATAACAATATAGTGTTAAAATAGAAATATTTCAGATGATAAGCTTGTGGACTTTGTATATATTTGTATACTTATGCAACAGAAGAAATTTCATTGATTAGAAAGCTGTAATTATCAGTTCTTTTTTTAACAAAATATAATTTGGAATTAAAAAAAACATACCAGAGCTTAAGCATGTTGCCAAGCTTGTGTCAGTTCCATTTGCCTTTTCTCCCGCATGAATATCTATGGAAAGTATACTAAACTAATTTTATTTACTTGTCAAATGAAATTTGCTATGATCGATTAATGGCATATTACAGCGAGGAAAAATTGGTGAAGCAGAAGTTGAATTTGAGAGACTCTTAGGAGGACCTCATGTAAAATCAGCGATGGCAGAATTATCACGTTCTGACAAAGGGGATGATGCAGAAGGTGTTAAGTATTCAGAGTTGTTCTATGGCCGCCATTTCAGAGGCAAGCACTCCACTTAGCAACATTTTCTGCATCGTGGTTTTCTTGCATGCTGCCCCTATTGTCATAATTTTGAAAGTTCCGCTTGGATGTTTTGTTCATTGCAAGTCCCTTCTCTTTTCCTACAGTTGTTTTTATTGGAACAACGCTGTTTGCTTTACAACAGTTATCAGGCATAAATGCTGTGTTCTATTTCTCTTCGACTGTGTTTAAAAGCGCGGGGGTGCCCACAGATATTGCCAACATATGTGTAGGGTTTGCTAATTTATCAGGTGAGATGAACTATTTCTAATGTTAGTACCATTGTCTGGAATTGATAATAATTGTTTATCATTTTATTGTTTCCAGGTTCCATTGTTGCAATGCTTTTGATGGACAAACTAGGAAGGAAGGCACTACTCTTGGGGAGCTTTCTTGCCATGGTAAACTGCTTGGTGAAAAATCTACTGTTGTTTCTCTGTGTACATCTACACCAACAACATCTAATATCTCTGCTGATGCAGGCTGCAGCAATGGGTCTGCAGGCTGGTGCAGCAAGTTTTCATGGGACTTTGTATCTCTCTGTTGGTGGAATGTTACTGTAAGTTTTGGGCACCTATCTTACCTGAATTATTTTGTGCTACTTAGAAAATCAAAATCTCTGCTTCCACCTTTTCTGTGATATGCATGGGCTTTCTAGGGTCTTCAATTTAAGCGTTGGCATTAAATGACACCTGGAAATTTAGTATCAGTACCAAAGCTTCAAGATGATTGTAATTATATTTCAGTTGCATGAGATCTTAATATATACTGATTCTATTATCTGATCCATAATTAGCAGACTTTGATTCTTGTGGTAGACTAACAGAAATACATCATTCACAAATTTATGGATTTTTGAGAATGAACTAGTTTTGGTGTCAGCATCTTGTTGCTAGATCTGAGGCCCATTTAGTTGGATTACTCGTATAACCAATCTATATGTTGTAGAATTACACTTCCCTCTCTTAATTGGTAGAACCTTTGATGTCATTTTAAATTCATATTTTTCATGAAACTTTATCATGAGGGCACATCTTGCATATTTGTTGATGATTAGATTAAAATTATCCAAATATTATGTTATCTTAACTATGACTAAAAACTTTGGCTTTATTATGTTGCGTCCTTTGAATATCTCTGGCATTTAGTTGGACTATTTTCCTTTCACAAGTTGAATTTACTCTACCTATTGGTATGGTTTAGCTATATTCAATGAATCCTGGAAATTTCATCTTCTTGCTCTTCTTAAAATCTTATTTGTTATCCTGCCTCGTGGTGTCTTCTGCTTCTTTGGTTGGTCAATGGGTGCATTTCTTCTTTTTCTCTGTAAACCTCCAAATCCCAGTCTCCAGCCGAAGCCACACCATGGAGTCCACTTAACTTGGACTTCTTTTTTTAGTTTGGACCCTTCTTATCTTTCATGCTGAGGAGTGATCTTTCCATGACGAATCTGTGGGGCATCTTGATTTTGTCATTCCATGTGGCATTCTCGTTTGACTCGAAGGCTTGAGTTCCTTCTTGGCTTGTCACTTCTTGGAGTTTCTTTGCTGCCATGTCAGTTCTTGTAGTTGCTAATCATTCATTGTTGAACTTCACCCTCATGTTTGCGCTGGGTGGATGGATGGATGTATGCATAAGCAGCTTTCCTCTCATTTGGCTTGGGATCTGAACCCTATTTTCTCCATGCAATCTAGCCCCTCATGCGTCTTATTTCTTTAAGCATGCCTTGAGACCTACTTATCTTCCTTACCATGCTTGACATACACTGGTCCACGTTGACTATTTGGGGATTTCCAGCATCATCCACATGCAGCTAGGTGCTATTGTGTAATATATCTCCTAGTTTGCTTTTTTGCTAGTTGATTCCAGCATCTAGCTTGTCTTATTGACAGTTAGCTTCTTCAATTAGTTCACTTCAGCATCAGCTTTGTAGGTCAGTCAGCCATGTTAGTGTGTGGTCATCACTTCAAAGATTCACTGAATCATTCACAATTCTACTGCTGGCTTTCTTACTCAGTTGGATCTGTTCTTATGTCTTCTATCTGGCCTTTATCATGGTGAGCCTTTTATTGCTATTGATCTGTTTTCTTGTGGCTTCT
Organism: Calamus simplicifolius; assembly: GCA_900491605.1. NCBI lineage: Eukaryota > Viridiplantae > Streptophyta > Magnoliopsida > Arecales > Arecaceae > Calamus > Calamus simplicifolius. The sequence continues at coordinate 80,268 of UESW01004568.1, read as the reverse complement.
TTTGGCAACATCATAATTCTATTATAGGCTTTTCACCAACATTGTACTATTGGAGTTCTACTTATCATCAATATAACTACTTCGCCATGTCTTTAATGTTACATTGATGATTGGGTATGCTCGAGTATCTAATAAAATTGTCAAGTATGCACTCTTGGGGCTTCTTTAGTCAAAATAATATCACATCTAATTATGTTTACACAAGCTTGGGTATGCTTGTCATAAACATTATGATCATTTCTTTCGTAGCAAATTCTTATTTGATATGTGAACCACCATGATTGTAAAAATAACAACAACAATAATAACAATAACAAACTGTTAATCCTAAACTAGTTAAGGTTGTGTCACGCCTCAAACCTTGTGGCGAATTCAGGGAGTGGCAACCCGCCGCATGCTAAGCATGCAAGAAGTCCAGTAACAGAACAAATATCAGATGAAGGAATAACAACTACATGTCATTAAAGGTTAATAGCATTCTTAATACAAGCCATATGAAATAAAGTTTGGACTACATGCCAAAATATAAGATTAATGTCTGGATACATGCAACATAAATATGATGGAAGCTCTAATCTACCCCAGTTTTTTCCTTTTCCTTTCAATTCTTTGGCTCTGAAAAACGTTAGTGAGAATTTAATAAGCTTACACTCAGTAAGTAAGCCTATTATAACTTATCATCATTATTTCAAAAATATAGCAATTAAAGCTCCCATAAGTCAAAATATATGTCATCATGTTATAAAAACATTCATTCTTCAATAAGCATGCCGAATTTATATTCATTATATGCTTGAAATATTTTGAAAACTGATGCTAAGTAGTATCTCAAAATGTAGTTCCAATTTCCCAAATTATCACAAATCAAAATCCATTGTAATTTACATATATATTTCATCTTGTTACAAATGCCCCATGGTCATACATTATGCCCATATATACTCTCATGACAGGGTTAAGAACAGAACATCCCAAAGGGTGTATCCTCCCTATATATCTCTATGGAGATAGGGTTGTGGTATCAGAATCACATCACAAATCATATCATATCACAAAACAAAACACCTCATCGATGTGTCCTCCACATATGACCCCTGTGGAGGTGGGTCCTGAAGTCAGAAATTATATCATGTCATGGCACAGTGGATTGTGGTGACATATATTTTCATATTTACAAAAACATTATTTTCATATCACATTTACAGGATGATAGGTATTGTTGCAAAACATGATCAATATGCTATTCACATTGCAGTAGTTGAACATGTTAAATACATATATACTTGTATAATAAATTTTGATGCATCAAACGTTATGCAAAAATTAGCTATTTTCAAAATAACAATGTCAAGTAACTAATTGCATGTATAGCACAAAACAATTCATTTTTTTCCATATTTTCAAATAACATAATATGTAAATCAATCTCAACTCAACTCAACTCATCTAAGCCTTTTCCCAACTACAATATGTAAATCAATATAGCATTTAAATCCAAAATTAGCATATTTTAATAATTTATGAAATCATTGTAAATGGCTTACATCCTATCGCTAATCCACAGGCACAAATCAGCTATTCGGGCTCTTGGGCACTTACAACATAATATTTAAAATATTTAATTATCAAAATCATGGTGCCCAAGTGACACTCTACCCAATCTAGTCCTGGACCCAACTTGGGGTTTGAATATCTCCACATATATCAGCCCAAATGAGAAAATAAAAAATTTTCAATAAACTAGAATGCATGCTGATTCAAACCCATATGTCCCCATGCTGAGCCAAGCACAAATTGGGTTCCAAAAATTGGGTCCAATTGGGCTCACTGGGTTGAACTGAGCCCAGGCCCCTCTCTTTTTGCCTCTGGCCTCGCTGAACTAGGGGAGGGATTGCTTGCAGCCAAGGGCCATCGTTGGCCCTCTCCTCGAGTTGCTCGACTGGCCCAGCGCTGGTCGCCATCAGCGGCCACCCCTCTTACTTTCCTCCCCTCTTCTTCTTCTTCTCTTTTTCCTTCTTATCCACTGTTTCCCCCTCTCCTTGGAGTGACATGGCCGGCCCTCCTTCGGTCGGCCTGTTCCCATCGGATGCCGTTTCGACACTGGTCAGGGTTGCCACCCACGGCCTAGGCCCAGCTAGCCGGCGTGCTTACTGCTGGGTCTGAACCAAGGCGGGAGCCGAACCCAACTCCCGCATCAAGGGAGGGCTGCATGGTGGCCCTCTCCTTCTTCGGCCGCCTTAAGCAGTGCTGCCCCCCCCCCCCCCCCCCCCCAATCAATGTCCAGTCTTGGAGGGCCGCCCGATGCCGCCGAGCCCCTTGGCATGCCACGGCCAGGGCATGGTCGAGGCGTGCCCACTCCCTCCCTTCTTTCTCTCTCTTTCTCTCGTCGGCGGGGGGCTTACGGGCAATGGTGGTGGAGGCGGACGCAAGGCCGAAGGGGGCCGGCATGGCCCCTTTTTATCAACGAGGGAAGGGCTCGGCCCTCCCCTGTACCGTGCTTGGCATGCGCCGCTGCGCATAGGCACACACACTACCATGCGTGCAAGCATGCGTGGCCGCGTGCTTGCGAGTGCGCGCAAGCACGGCTGAATTTTTTTTATTTCCAGGGGTATTATAGATCGACCATATGAATCATTGTCCTTCATTTTGCTTGGTTTTGAGTCATATTTGCTGTAAAGATTTAATTTTTTATGATTTCTTTCCATGTAATTTTGGGTCTATTTCTACCTTTTTTTCATGTATTAAATCATTCCTTCGCATTAGTGCATCTTTAGATATGCTACAAATATTTAAATTATCTAAGTTATCATTTCCTAATTTATCCTTAATTAATGCTACCTTCATTTTATGAATGACTTTATTTTTTATTTTATCTTTCTTATATTGCATCACATTCATCTTAACATTCTTATGTTAGCAACATTCATTTTGTGTGCATGTAATTTTTTAATTGTCTAACAATCCATACTGCAAAGTATTATTGATCTTGTGGGTACCTTATAAAGTTTTTCCTTCAACTTGGCAAGTATTTTACAATCACATAATATTTCTTTTATATTCTTTATTTCATTCAATCTACTTTAATTCTATGGTCAACATCATTTTTAATCTCTTATTATTTATGAATAATCGATCTAACATATCAAAAATGATCACTTTTAAGAACTTCATTATCTTTAATTTTTACTCTATATTCATTTCTATTTTAACTATATTAAAATTGCATCAATGTATTTATTTTTATTCTATTTAACCTAAAACTTTTAGATTCTAATACAGTTATCCATAATTTCAACTTACGATTAACCCGAGCTTTAGTTTTATCTACTAGTACTATACCATCTGCAAATAATATACATTGTGGAATATCATCTTAAATATATTTAACAGACTTATCCATGATAATTAATGTAAAATGTTAAGGATTAAGAGTAGACCCTCATGTAAACATACTATAATTAGAAATTTACTGATAGCATCATTAGTAGTTCTAATAAAAGTAACCACTCCATATATGCCTTTTATTATGTTAATATATCTAATGAATATTCATTTCTTTTTTAACACTTCCCTAAGACTTTTTTAGGAAATCTATCGTATGCTTTCTCTAAATCAATAAAATCTTAAGGAGATCTTGTTTCTTTTTCTATTTTTCTTCATTAACCGTTTAAAAAGAAAAATAGCTTCTCTAATCGATCTTTTTGAAAAAAAATCGAATTGATTCTTTGATATTTTATAGTATATCTCAATCTATGCTCAATTACCCTTTTTTTTTAAGTTTCATAGTATAACTCATAAGCTTCATACCTATAAATCGTTATTATAATGCTCTTCCTCCATTCGTCCGGCATATTCTTAGTTTTTTAAATCTTATTAAATTCGTCACCCAAGTTTCTTGCATGTCATCTAAATATTTTCAAACTTTGATGAGAATTTTGTCAAGTTACGTTGCTCTTCCTATTTTAATTTTTTTCCATTGTTTCTTTTACCTTTCATATCATAATTATAAAAGAGGGTTTTATTTTTGACTTTTGTGTGCATATATGTGATTATTATTATTATTATTTTGGGGGACAGGTGTTCAGATATGGTAAAATGGTCGACTATTAAAGTTATAATGCAACACATATGATTGGTATGCTTTTGTGATTTTCAAGTTTGTATCTATGCTTGTCTAGTTTCTGTCCATGTTCTGTAATGCATCTGGTTATGCAGCATTGTTACTCAGAGACTGTTGATCCTTTGTAAATGTCTATATTCTGGCTTAGTGTCTTATGAGACTTTGTGTTCTTCCCAGCGCTTGCTTTTCAAGTTTTAACTCCACGATGGGTTCTCTAGGTTGCTAGTAAACCCTTATATTGATAATGTCTGTGGAGATGTTGCATGAGTTCTTTGTAAATGTCTACATTCTTAGTGTCTTTTGATACTTTCGATCTTCCTGACACTTGTTTTTCAAGTTTTTAACCCCACAATGGTTTCTCTAGGTTGCTGATAAACCCTTTATTGATGATGATATCTGTCATTGATCTGTAAAGGAAACCGGAGTTGGATTATCACTAATTAGATATATGAAACAAACTTGGGATTTTGGACTTCTGTTTGATTTTGCATGATTTTACTTGATGAGTAGTTTTATAAAATGAACAGCGGGATACTTCTATAGAATACCTTGTATCAATCTAACTACTTATATTTTGCAGATTCGTTTTGTCATTTCACTCGGAGCTGGCCCTGTTCCCGGTCTTCTTTTGCCTGAAATCTTTCCTAACAGGATTCGGGCAAAGGCTATGGCTTTATGCATGTCTGTGCATTGGGTAAGCACTCTATGTTATCATGCTTTTTCAGTAGAAGTGTCATGAAGTGATAAGGAGTGAAACTTGTGCAAAACCTCTCAATAAAGTCATTGAGAAATGTGGTAAAACATAAAACTATGCAAAGTTTAGCCCGGTTAGTTTTGTTTACTTTGCCCAGTTGCCATGTGTGGAAGAATCAATAAAAAAGTTGCTCTGATGATGGTGTTGATGATGTAGAAGTTGCTTGTGCTGGGGATTGTTGCCATTGTTACTTTTAACATGTTTGCTTGCTGAATGCTGCGGTCAAATTAAGGGATGTCACAAACTCAAACTGACGGATGTCTTCCTGACTTTCAATTTTCAGGTGGTGAATTTTTTTGTTGGTCTGCTATTCCTGCAATTGTTGGAGCAACTAGGACCACAGATTTTGTACTCAATATTTGCTTCCTTTTGCCTGATAGCAGCAATATTTGTGCGGAGGAATGTTGTGGAAACAAAAGGCAAGACACTTCAGGAAATTGAAATATCACTCCTACCACCTGAGTAAGTTACCATCTTGAAAATTTACATATCTTCAGTTTTACACCTATTTCATTGTGGCGGGGGGCTGAAGTAATTTAAAAAGGAAAAGAAGTGAAAAGGAGGAACATTCAGAGAACTTGAAAAGAAAGAAGGTAAAATGGTTGGACTTGCTCTACTATCGGATCGTACCCATTTATGTAGAATCTCATATTCAGATTTCGGATGCATGCCTATATGAACATCTTTTAGGAGGTCGGACTTGTACATATCTAAGAACAGTAGCCGGAGGCCTTGGTACCACCACTTGGATCCATTCTTGATATACACAATTTTGATGGTCATAGAAGTGAATCTGGTGTCAATTCTACCAATAAAATCATGTTGTTGGGTTAAAAAACCGAATTGGAACTTGTTGAATTGCTTGAATGGTCTGTTTGGTAAATTATGTACCAGGAGCAAGCCATCCATGGATGCTTGAAAGCTTGTGTGGTTTAAAAAAGTAATCTTTGCCACATTTTACAAAGGACTGCTTGTTATTTTCTTCCCCATTTTATATCTAAAAGGCCTGATTTTTTTTTTTTCCCCCCTTATTCACAGGTGAAGATAGGCAAGATGCAAAATCCCAGCCATCGGCTTGCATAGCATTGCAACTGTCTTCTGGGAGCTTATTCAATTTACTGGTGATGTTATAGATAGTATGATACGCGTAGCAAAAGTAATTGGTCTCATGGGAGAGTGCCGTCCGTCGACATAGAACACGTGTTCCAGTTCCTCCCAATTTTTCGTTATATATTGTTGTTAATTTTTCCTTATATTGTTGTTAACTTTTCGGTTAATAAATTTGCTTCAACTTAATCGCACTCCTCCTTGTCAATTTATATGCTTCTCATCTTTCTGGTCGGTAGAAGGGAAAATGAACTCCAGGGACGAACAGGAAATCTTGAGACTTCTCTGATGCTTTCTGAGGAATCTGTGACCCCGTGGCTTGTGCCTTGTAAAATCTACATGCAATGCAATGATTTCATTGTAAGTTCGAGGTTGGCAATAAAATAATTGATGGTAACACTGTTAATAACCTCTTGCTGTATTTTTGAGGTCGAACGCCATCGAAATAAGTTATTGTTGGAAATGAAAAGACTCTTCGTATCCCAAGCTATTGGAAATTGAAGAGACTCTTCGTATCCCAAGCTCATCTTGAACTTGGAGTTTTTGAAAATTGTTATCTAGGGAATTATGTTTATTTATTGTCGCTTTAATTATTCTGTTTCTTTAAGGGTCTATAAATTATGTAATCCTTCCGTTTACAATGCAATAGAAAAACTATTCAATTTCATTCTTTCAACATTAACTTAATTGCTGGAATGAAATTATTCCATCATTCTTTCGTAATTATTCTGCTAGTGTCTTAAGCGGCGTGCGATGGAACGCTTCGCTGAGTGGCTGAAATTTGAGAATGGGTTTTATAAGTGCTTAATTAGTGGCTAGTCTAAGTGGCTGTTTGGATGAGGGAGAATGAGCGAGGGAAAGAGAAAAGAAGAGAAAGTTAACAACAATTCTTATTTAGAAGTAAAAAAAAAAAAAAAAAAAGGTTACTTCTTTCTTTCCATTCATTTTTTTTTTTTTTTGGGAAAATTAGAGGGTTAAGTAAGAAAGGGTAAATTTTTTATAACTTTTGTCTTATCTTCTCAATTTTATTCTTAAGAATTTCTTTTAGATTTTTTTATAATAAATAATATATTTATTGTATATATATATTCTCTCCTTTTATTTTAATAAAATTGATATATAAATTATTTTTCTACATTATTCTTAAATAAAAAGAGGGCAACAATCCTTTTTTACTCTTTTTTTTTTTTCCCTTCATTCTCTCTCTTCTTTTCCGTCAAAGATCCAAATGGACTCTAAGCAAATACTTGATGTTACATAACTAAAAATTAAGTCAGAGATCTAACGATGATGGTTTTCTTTTGCATTGCAAGAAAAAAAAGGTAGATTATAGCGCAGAATATATGTTAACTTTCTAATGATTTAAAAAGAAAAAAATTTTAAATAAAAAAGGGAAAGTGAATGCTCACAAGCGTTCACGAGGGCTATGCTCGTGAATGCTATGCGATCGTTCCTCATGAGTCATGAATGCTTGTAGCATTTGCGAGTTCACAAATGTTCGCTCGCCTGCACTGGGTCTATAAATAGACTCAAAGATCCAAGGTTATGAGTATCTCAATCCAAAAAATTCTTTTGCATCTTTTTGAGATTCTGTTGCAAGAAAAAGCAACGCCCATATTTCAAAAGTCCTGTTGAGAACAAAAAGCTTTCTCACCTTTTTCTTTTAAAATTATTTTTATTATTTTATAATTACTAATTTTCTTTAGATATCTGAAGGAGTCGTTGGTTGCACCTTCATACGATTGTGCTTATGATAGGAGGTTTGGTTCAATCCAGATCATTATACTTTAAGGACAGATTGTTTACAACATGCATAAAGAAGTGAAAACTAGTCCTTAGGACAGTGTTTAACATGCCTTGGTCCAGACATGATTTTCATATTCTTTTGATTTTAAATTTTTAGCATTTAAAATTTTAAACTAGAATTTTTAGCAATTTCTAGAAAGGTTTTAAAAATCAACTATTTTTCAACCGCTAAGGACTAGTTTTCCTTTTTATTAGAAATTACTAAGATTTCATTGCAAGTTACTAGTATATATATATATATATATATGCAATTGAAGAAAAGGTTTTTTGTACTTTTGAATATATGAAGAAATCTAAAAAAATATTTTTTTGAAAAAAAGAGAGGTTTTGAACTTAAAATTTAAAATTCAAACTTGAAATTTGAAATTCAAAATTCAAATCTAAAATTTGAAATTCAAATTAGAAAATTAAAAATTCAAATTCAAATTCAAATTTCAAAAAAAAATCTTTTAAAAAAATTTGAATTTTATTTTGAAATTTAAATTCAAATTTAAATTATTTGAGTTAATTTTGCTTAGTGATTACTTTATTTATTGCAAGTAGTTTTTAGATTTAAATTTTTAAATTTAAATTTAAAATTTAGAAATTATCTGAAAAAACCACTAATTTAAAAAATTCTATAAGGCTAAACTTTCAACTTTTTGTTATGCATAACTAATTAAGCAACCAACACTCTTATAATATGGGTTTAGATGACCTTAGTACAATCGAACCAAAAAGTTAATGGATCATTCTTTAAGAGGTGGCAAAGCCAAGTGAAATACTAGCTTATCACTTTAGGCTTATTTTTTGTCATAGAATTTTAGATCCCGAATCCAATTCTCAACCAAGTTCTTCTAGTCCGGTTGAGACTTTCTCTTTCTCAATATCAAAAATACTCAAGAAATAAATTTTATTGTAAATATAGAATTATAATATAGAATTTTAAGTGCTCTATTTGATAACCTTTATAATGTTTACCTTCTCATCAAAACTACTAAGGAACTATGGATGCCTTTGAGCTGAGTATAGGATGGATGATGTTGGTCTAGACCAATTCATCGTCTCAAAATTTTGAAAGTATATAATGATGGATTCCAACCTATTAGTATTCAAATATATGAATTCTAAGATCTTAGAAAGGTTGAGCTGACTAGGTATAATTTTTCTGAAAGCTATAAGGTTCAAGCCCTAACAGATGCCCTTTCATCTTCTTGGTTAACCTTTTTGCGAGAGCTAAGCCATAAGCAAGGTGACTTGACCCTAATAAAAGTGATTAACTCTATTATGATTGAAGAAGAACATTGGCTTAAGCTCTAGCGAAAGCCTGATTTTGGACCTACGATCCATCTGACCAAGTTAAATTCAACCACAAATCAATTCAAACCTAAGGAAAAGAATTTTAAGAAGAAAAAATTCTAATCTATATCCAATCAATCATCCAACCTCCTTAAAATGACCAAACTAGAACCGACCAAACCAAAAGTTAAAAATAATAAAGAAATATTCTACTTCATGTGTGGAAGGTCTAGTCGTATGGCAAAGGGCTGTTACCATCAAAAGACTGAACCACCAAGGAAATCATCCAAACCTTAAGTTAACATGGTTGAAAGTAGTACCGAGCCTTCTTTAAAGTCGGTAAATCCAAATACTTAATAAACCATTACAAGAAATAAGATAATAGTGACAAAAATATTCATCACTATTCCATCACAAATCATGTTTAGTGATGGATTAGTGATAAAAATCTCGTCATCACTATTTTCACTGTCGCTAATTTTAGTGATAAAAAAGCATCCATCACAAAAAATAGCGACAGAGTTATGACAGATTATCCGTCAGATATTTATGACGGAATACATTTCCGTCACTAAAAATAGTGTCGAAAGAGGGTGTGTGTGATGAATTAGTGACGAATTTTTATCACTCATTATTCCGTCGTCACAAATATGTCCATCACTATTCATCAAAATTTAATCACAATTTATGATGAATTATTGATGGACATTCAGTCACTAAAATTTTGCCCCTAGTCCATCACAAACTATTCATCATTATTTTGTCATAATTTAGTGATAGAATTGTTGACGGAAATGTGTCACTAAGGGAGTGTTTGATAGCTTTGGGCTATCCCTGGATAAATGTACAGATAGCATTTATCCAGGGGATAGCTGAGGGAATAAGCAACTTTTTAAAATTACCACTCTGCCATCAAGGGATAACTTTAGTTATTCCTGAGTTCCCTAGGAATAAGTTCAGGAGATAACCCATGGTTAAACATGGGTTATCCCCTCTGGTTAAACTTTTTCAGCACTATCCCCTGTAGCTATAGCATTTGGGCCTGGATATCCCCCCTTATCCACTATATCAAACAATGCCTAATAGTTCCATCATTATGCTATCATAATTTGCTGACGAATTAGTGACGAAAAATTCATCAGTCATCCATCATTATTTCGTCACTAATCAATCACTAATGTTTTCATCACTAATCCATCACTATTAATTCTATCACAAATTCATCACTAATCCATTATTAATCTAATAAAATTTCATCAAATTTTTATTTTTATAAATTTAATATTATTTTTAATTATAATATATTTAATGCATTCTAATATATTTATAGATGAAAATTTAAATTCAATAATGAGAAATGCATTTCATAAAATAAGATAAACAGTATCCATAAAAACATATAAAAGTAATGTTAGTCAAAGTTAAACTAATAAATATGCATACATCAACAATAATAATATTTTACACATCAAATACTAAACAAGTAATCAACATTAGCTTAAGATGCAGAAGATCCTGATCCATGAAACTCTCAAGCAAACTCCTTCTGCTTCATGAAGCGCCTCATTTGCTCCTCTATTTTATATAGACGCTCTGTTTGTGCATTCAACTCAGCAATCTTTCTATCCATCTCTGCTTGCTTATCTACGAGCTCTCTGCTTCTTAACTTCAGCTGCTATTGCAGTAACTTGTGATGAATATGAGGTCCCACTGCTCTGAAATAAAGTAGGATAGAAAGATATTGCTCATGAGCCAATACCATATACACGCCTCTTCTTTCTCCCTTGTAGCCTTGAAATAAAGAGTGTCTATATCAACTGGTGGATCTTCTGAACCATCATCCAAAGGCTGAGATGTAGAAGACACCAACTCCTCCATACGATCTTATTATAAAATATTGTTCAAGTTAGATTAAGACTTTATAATTAAAAAATTAAAAAAATAATAAAAATAAAAGATAAACAAATATTCACTTGCTTGGACCTCGCATCTATAAAAGTTCCATCTTTCTTTGTGCACTTTCTTAAATAGCTCCCAACTGTTGGGCCAACGTTTTAACTCTTTGGCCTACAACAATAATAAGTTAGTAATTACATATCTAGATAATTAAAAATAAAAATAACTACAAATTAGTCCATTATATAATTAATACTTTATCATTTTTAAAGAATGCTCCATCATAGATCGAGATCCACACATATGCTTAGTCATATCGGTACCTGGACCACTCCAAAATTATTGCCAACTATCCCAATTTTCTTGATTCACACAACCAGGCTTGCCATTCTTAGAATGCCTCCAAAACTATGTGTTTAACATTTTGCCACCAACGCTCTTAATAACCTCTTCATCTAAAGGATCCCAAGTGCACCTTTTCTGCAATAATTATAGGTACCAAATAATTTGCAAAATTTAGCAATTCATAAATGACGTGTCTAATTATCATTTGCATGTAAGAGTAACAAATAATTTTGCAGAAATTAAAAATTTTAGGTACACTCACAGTGATTTGAATATATCAAAATACATATGTATTCTTGTTTAAAAATTTTTGATGTACCAAATATTTTGCAAAAATTAAAATTTTAAATATCATATTCAATAATTAATTGCATGTATAGGTATTAAATAATTTGCATAAATTAACATTCCCAAATGATCATGTTCAACTATTATTGCGTGTAAGAGTACCAAATAATTTTGTAGAAATTAAAAATTTTAAGTAACAATGTAAAACTACTGCATGTTTGGGGTACCAAGTCTATTTTCCAATTTTCAAACATTACTATACATATATCAATATAACATTAAATCATAATTTGTATATTTAGTAATTTATGAAAATCATGATAATTTGCTTATTACCTTTGACGCTAATTCAAAAGTGTAAATCAGCTATTTGGGCTTCTGGTTCCTACAATATAATTTTTAAAATTTTAATCTTCAAAGTCGGAATGTCAAATGACTTATAAACTCTACTTAATCTAATTTTGAACTCAACTTGGGCTTAAATATATATAAATATATCTATTAAAATAATTTTTTAAAAGAAACTAAGATCAAAACTGGTCCAAACACCACACTCTGTTTATTTAGCCTAGCCCGATTTGAGGCCCAAAAATTGGCCCCAAAGGCTCATGGGGCTGGGTCAAGCCCATCCCACTCCCTTATCCCCCTCCATCGCCCAGCCCACTCCCTTATCCCCTCCTTCTCCTGCCCCTGGTTCGGGTGAACCAGGGGCTGCTTTGTCGATGGCTTGGGGCCGCCGGCGGCCTCACGCGGCTGGTTGACATGCCACGCTCTCTCTCTCTCTCTTGTTTCGATGGCAAGGTAGGCCTCTCTCTCTCCCCTTTTCCTAGTGGCAAGGCGAAAAGAGGATGATGGTTTTGCAACAGAACCATAAAGCTGGTTCATGTTACATGATTGGGTGGGAGGGGGAGGGAGAAAAAATATTTTCACAATTTATGGTCTAACAATTAACAACATGCATCAAAGACGCTTAGATGTCCACTTAAATAAGGCTAAAATATGCATCAAGTATATACTCTAGTTATCTAATTTTTAATTAAATAGTATCCTATGCACAACTACTATTTTGAGTCTTCTATCATTTACAGCAGTTTAAATCTTCATTTTGCTACTTGGGGCCATTAAATTTATTGATTGTAACCTTCTTTCTTTACATCGCATTAATTTGTACCATAATAGCATTATTATGTTTCGCTGTATTATATGGTATATTCTTAAGATTTTTTTTATTAGTATATCCATATCATGCTGTTTTCATATCACATTTCTATGACCATTGGTTGGTTCTTAATACTGATTGTCGAATATAGATTTAAAATAAAAAATAATAAATAAAAATAGACTAATATTAAGCTGCAACATTAACAAGTTGCCTCATGAATTAGATTGCAATGATAGGACCAAGACAAATGAAAATTAACTTTGATTTGGACAAAACTAACTAAATTAAGGAAAAAAACTTTCTGGACCAAGAAAAAGAAAAAAAAATTTATATTCATTAGATGTGCATGAAGAGTTGTCCCTTAGTAAAAGACACCGATAAAAGATTGTACAGTATTGCATGCCTCAACCGCAATGAAGTGCTTATCAAATGGCACAAATGATGTCTATGAGCTGAACTTCATGAGCTCATTATAGACAGACAATAATGTAGTGCGGGATATTAATTAATGGTTCAAGCTTCACATGACAAACAACAGTTATCTTTACAAACTCGGCTTGCAACATTGTACCATCTCCAAGCATGCCAGAGTGGCACATTCTAATCTTCATACTATAACCCGTGGGGGCTTTAACAATATATGACTTTAGGGGCAAACACTTTTTGTACAAGTGAACTACTCTACTCTTGTGTCTTAAATCTAATTGTTTTGAACATCAAATTGTAAAGAAGTTGAAAGGTAATATAATGAGAACTATATGTATGTTCTCTCCCTCCACCTCAAGGTACAACAATTTATATGATATAAAGTTGAAAATCTAATGGCAGGTTCAATAATCGATACTATGTGAGTGTTTAGATATTTAATTTATTTTTTTCTTCTCCCTTCCCATGCTTAAGATAGTAATCCATGTCACATTATTGGGTTCTAGGATCGTACAATCCAATTTAGTGTATTTAGACAAATGTTAAATATTTTCACAATTTTTCATCTTGTTTACTGTTTCAACTCGTTCTCAATTTATCAAATATGTTTTTCAATAAATTAATTATCACCGAACCTTGGATTCAATATAAAATACTCTATCATCTTTGTTAGAGCCGCATCCACTTTTACCCATCCGTCCTGGTTCTAATTCACAGAACCAAAAAGCTAATTTTGTGACAGAACCATAAATGTGGTTTTGGTTCAAATTTACAGAACCACTTTCTAGTTCTGTGATAGAACCAGAACCACATTTTTTGGTTCTATAGTTTTTGACAGTAATCTCTTTTAAATTCAATATAACTCAATGATATCATGCATAATCTTGTAGGTTCAAGACTGAATAAATTTTGGATTACCAAGCCTCCAAATACACCTTAGTATGCGATTGGGCTAGAAGGATTTCTAGATTTTGCTTTTTTACATGCATCTAGCAATGGGAGAATCAAGTGTCGGGTTTAGAAAGATGGAGACTAGAGAAGTAGTACATGACTACTTGATGTGCAATCAGTTTTCGCTAGGATATACCGTTTGGATGTGCCATGACGAGTTAATGGTAAGAGAACATCAAGAATCCTCGAATACAGGGCATGATGATTTTTTTAGTCATGATAATATACCCAGACATGACTTAATGGATGACATGATCCATGATGCTTTTGGGATCCCTAGGCATCAAGGGATTGAAACACTTCCTCTGTTGCCTGAACCTGTGGATGAAGATGATGGGATAGAGCTTGAAGGAAATCATAGAGAAAAGGGAGACTGTAATGAGTTTGCAGATTTAATTAGGGATTGCAATAAACAATTGTATGAGAGGTGTGCAAAATATTCGAGCTTCTCATTTCTAATTAAACTCTATCATATCAAGTGCTTATATCGAATGACTGATAAAGCAATGTCTATGATATTAGAGTTATTGCAAGATGCTTTCGAGCATGCAAGGATTTTGAGTTCATTATACGAGGCCAAAAAAATAATAAACAAGCTAGGGCTCAATTATGAGAGGATTGATGCATGTCCAAATGACTGCATGTTGTATTGGAAGGATGATAAAAGTAGAAAAACATGCAAAGTCTGTGGCACATCTAGATGAAAAAATAAAGGGAATGCTAGCAAGCCAGTAAGCAGTGCTAAAAAGGGAATTAAGCAATCTACAAAAGTTTTGCGTTATTTTTTGTTGAAGGCAAGATTGCATAGATTGTTTATGTCTTCTAAAACTGCCGAGGATATGAGAAGGCACGCTGTAGCTAACAATAGTGATGGTTTCATAAGGCATCCTAGAGATTCCGAGGCATGGAAGTCATTTGATACACTGCATCCTGACTTTGCTTCAGGTCCACGCAATGTGCGACTTGGCCTAGCTAGTGATGGTTTTAATCCATTCAGTATATTGAGTACTAACTACAGCATATGGCCAGTGATGCTTATGCCATATAACTTGCCTCCATGGATGTGTACGAAGCAATCCTCATTTATTCTTTCAATGATCATTTCAAGTAAGCGAATGCCAAGGAATGATATAGATGTTTTCTACAACCTTTGATTGAAGAATTGAAGGAGTTGTGGAATGATGGGATGGAAACATATGATTCATCATCTAATCAAGTGTTTATGATGCGGGCAATGCTTATGTGGATGATAAGTGATTTCCCTGGACTTGGCACCCTATCTGGATGGAACACTTATATTGGGTTGGCTTGTCCTCATTGTAACTTCAATTCTAAATCATGTGTCTTCTTCATAGTAGAAAATGGTGTTTTATGGGCCATCGGCATTTTCTAGAAGCATGACATAGGTTTAGATTAAATCAAATTTGGTTTAATGGCTATGCTAAGTTGAGTAACCCACATGTCTTATTGTTAGGCTTAGAAGTTTTGAAACAGGTGGAGCATATTGATATCACATTTGGCAAGAGTTTGGAGTTGGATAGTGGAGGAAAAAGATTACGTGAAAAAAATGTAGATAAGAGTAACCTTCAGCAATGGAGGAAGAGAAGTATATTTTTTCAACTTCCATATTGGGAGTTTAATTTATTACGTCACAACCTTGATGTGATGCACATTGAGAAAGATATGTGTGACAATGTATTGTATACTCTGCTCAATGAATCAGGTAAGACAAAAGATCATCTGAATGCTCGAAAGGACTTGCTTTGGAATCAGACAAGATCTATGGCCTAATGAGAATGAAAAATTTTGACCTGCTTTGTACACAATGACAAATGCAAACAAAGATAAATTTCTTATGGGCTTAAAGAATATGACTATGCCTGATGGCTATTCTAGCAACATTTCTAGATGTGTTGATCTCAAACATTATAAGATTTCTGGATTAAAAAGTCATGACTCTCACATTCTCACGGAACAGTTGTTACCGTTAGCAATCAGAAAAGTGTTGCCTGACTAGGTATGTGCAGTATTATTGGATTTGTGTTCGTTTTTTAAGCATTTATGCGCTAAAGTGTTGGATACAAGAGAACTTGAATAGCTTCAAAAGAGAATTGTATTAACCTTGAGCCATTTAGAAATGTTATTCCCTCTGTCATTCTTTACGGTTATGGTTCACTTGACTGTTCATTTAGTTGATGAAGCCAAGCGTGGAGGGCCTGTATATTATCAATGGATGTATCCTATAGAAAGGTAAGTGATCTAACTGAATATGGTTTTATGAATATTTTAATTGTGTTCCAATTTAGTTGCTAATTACTATAACTGTTGATAATTCTTTAGGTATCTAGGACATTTGAAATCCTATGTACGTAATAGGGCCCAACTGGAAGGATCTATAGCTAAAGGGTACATAGCTGAAGAGTGCTTAAAATTTTCATCAAGGTATTCGCATGGAATTAAGACAAGATTCAATTAGTTTAAGCATGTTGATGAGCCCGATGGAGTTGACTTGAATCAAGTGGAAACTCTTTTTTCGCAAATAGATAAACCAGTGGGACATGCTGAATATTTTAATCTTACACCTATAGAATTGCATCAAGCACAGTTGTTCAATTGTCAACATGTTACTCGATTCCTTGAGTAAGCAAATGATGCTACTTAATGTTACAATATATTCAAACTTATAGATCCTTATTGATGAGAACATTTAATGCAGTGAGTTTAAAGAGATTACTAAGAGGAGGCTAAGAAATCGGACACGCTCTGCCATAGTGATTCAAAGGATAGTTCATAGAGAATTTGCTTCATGGTTTCAAGCATGAGTAAGTAATAATAATAGTTTGCTTTTACATTCTTAGTTTAGATGACACATCTAATGGCACACGTGTTTTCATGTTAGACTATTAATGACAAGAATGAAGTGCATTCAACTGATATCATCCATCTTGCACAAGGCCCCCTTGCCCAGGCTAGAACTTTCATTAATGCATACAATGTCAATGGTTTCAAGTTCCACACTCTAAGCCGAGACCAAGGGTTAAAGACTCAAAATGGTGGTGTATTTGGCACTTATGGAACAAGTAGCTATGCTAGCGCCAGTGATAATCATCCAGCATTTGATGATGTTCCTTACTACAAAAAATTGGTTGATATAATAGCATTGAACTATTATAGTCGGTTTACGATTACTATGTTCAAATGTAAATGGGCTAATACAACGACAAGTAGATTAAAAAGGATGCCCTTGGATTTGACTTAGTCAATTTTTTTCAATTGATACATACTGGCGAGCATGAGGATGACAAACCTTATATTCGTTCATCAGATGCTCAAATGGTGTATTATGTAGAAGAAAACTTTGAAAAGGATTGGTCTGTTCCTGTACATTTGAAATAAAGAGATCTATTCGAAATAGGAGAAAATGAAGACGATATTTCATTGACAGTGTATCATTTCCTCAACAAGACATGGGCTTACAGTTTGGAGTTGATACAACACCTATTCCATTAGGAAGGGATGATGATGATGAACCAAACTTTTTTTGTTGACCTTGGAAATACAAATGACATTATTGATAATGATATGATGTTGTAGTGTTATTTGTTCACTGATTAATATGTAATGCCAATACCATATTGCCTAATGTTTAATATTTTTTAATTGGTGATAGTGTCACTTGTTGGTATATAATGTTTGAAGTTTGAATTTCTATTGCATTCTTAATTAGCTGTATTTGGGTAGACTTTTTTATTGATCTATAAAGTTAAATAGCCTTTCAGCTATGCCGAGGACTAAAATGTACAGGGATTCTATGAATGCCACTTTATCTGCACCAGCACCTAATTCTGATCCAGTGCCAACACCTACTTTAACCCCAACACTAGCTTCGACATCCAATGTTGATCCACATCAATCGCAACCACAGGCAACTCCACCTCCTTCGGCACATACTCGCCAATCTAAAAGGTTTTGGATAGTGAATGTCATAGGTAAGGATGATTTGCATATTTGTTAATTATTCACGTGTCATGTGTTATCAAGCTTGATATGCTTATGATTTACATATTTGACTCTTATCTTTTTACTTAATATTCTGCACTTCTTTTTTTGACATGTAATATATGAATGTGCTTTTGTTTTCTTTCTGTGAATTTTTGGCTTAAATATCTCCATGTCTCACTGAAGTAACTGCATCAATTCTTGTTATTTTGATTGTTGCAACCTGCAACCTTTTACATATTTGTATGTAATTGGCACTGAAATTAAGTAACAACCAATTGTTTTGATTATTCAAGCAAAATATGCAATAACACATTATCTTGGAACAACACCAGAGTGCAAATTAGAGTCATTACTATTTTGTCTTTGGTGTTCGTTCAACACTTAATATGATTTTTTTTTAGATGATCAAGGTGCTATGAAGCAAGCTCAACTAAAGGTGAGGGACATTTGGGTGATGCCAGCTAGCGAGTGTATTATTTTACAATTCAATCCATCTAGCCAACCAATTGGCGAGTGAGGTGGTATATTAGCAGGCTTTATAGGGTCATTGGCATCAAATGTCAAGTTGTTCCCTATAAGCTATCATAATTGGAAAAGGGTTCCCGATGCTGACAAACAAAGATGTTATAAGGATACTATATAGGTAATAAGTTTATGTTTTCTTCTTTCCATTTAAGTTAATAAATTAGCATATATAAATTAATTATGTTTGTTTATTATGCTGTGAAGAAAAAATTTGTTTTGAAGATGCTATTAAAAAAAGATGGATATTAGGTCAACTTGCAAAGCACTGGAGGGACAATTGTTGTAGCTTATTCAAAAAAATTTATAAACCAAACAAAAGTAGAGAAAAAATATTATGACCCATCCTGGATGGATTGCATAAGAGCAGTGAGCGCGGCTTTTATTAATTAATACCTAAATCCAAAGACAATGGTAAAATCTATTATATATATATATACTTAAATATATTGCTATGATACTAAAACTTCTTATTTAAATTATAGAAAATGATTGAAACTAATACTACAAATAGATAAAAGTTGATGACTTCGCATACTGGAGGATCCAAGAGCTTTGCTAGAAAACTGCATGAGATGGTAGGAGTTCATAAATATGTCTTCAATAATGTAATGCTATTATAAAACTAATGTTATTTATTTAATTAATAATAGGAAACCAAGACTGAGAGAAAAGTGAGTAGGGGTGCATTGTATATTGAGACGCATAAGAAAGCAAACGGCTCATTCGTGAATGACATAGCAAGAGTTATTTGTGTAAGTTTGAGATGTTTATATTATGTTAATTTATGTTTGAATGATTTCAATAATTCAATTATTTTGCCCAACTCTTCTAATACTTGTCTATAGAAAAATATTTTTAATCTCAAGTCACAAGAAGGCTCTTTCCATACTATTGGCCCACATGATACTCTTGCGCAGGTTTTAAGCCCAGAGCATTCTGGTAGGGTTCAAGGTTTAGGATTTGGCCCCATACCTTCATAGGTCTTTGGATCAAATACTAACAGTATTGGATTTGCGCTTGAGATTGGTTATGGTGCTTCTAGTGAAGTGGCAAAATTAAATCTCAGCTACAATCAAAAGATGAAGAAATACAAATAATAAAAAATTGTGTGCAGTATATCTTCAAGGGTGTATTCAGAGATGTGCCACCATCGTCGAAGTTTACTGCGCTACTTAATCCTGAGGTATAATGTTCATATTTGTTTATGATTAGAAATCTTCTATTATCAGATTCACTTAGATATTTAACATCCTTCTTTATTCTTCCAAGATTATGCACGTGCTCTACACCCTTCATCTTTATCAAGTCATGCACTAGATAGTTAGGGAATGATTTACAGTTGTAGTATTTTCTATTTTGGAATGTTTAGTTAAAACATTATGATAAATCATTATAATTTGTTGACATACTAATTGTATGTTTCTTTGACAATTTTATTCAATATGATTTGAGAATTTTTCTATGGTTGATAATGTTAAGAATAATTTCATATTGTAGAATCAGGTATACATGTATAAATATATATATATATAAAATATAAATGTCTATATATAAATAAAAATAATTTTAAATTTTTTTAATTAGCGGCAGTTGCAAAACCGTCGCTAAAAGAAATCCAAAAATGACACATCTTGGGTCCTGACGGTCATCGACAAAAAATAACCATCGCAAATAACTGTTAAAACCACCGCTAAAAGAGCAACCTAATAAAATTTCTTTTTTTATTTCTGGCGGTCAGTGACCGCCAGAAAATACAACCAACCGCTGTGAAATGATAGCGACAATTATTCTAGCGATCGACTAATAACCATCGCAAAATGCCTCCCGACTGGTGCAATAGCAGCGGTTCTTTGACTGCTGCTAGGTTCATTTTGCGGCATTATAACCGTCGCTAAATGTAAAAAAAAGTCTTTGGTAGTGCATCCACTATGGTTAATTTCTTCAGATATATACAATCAATACTAGGTTGGATAAGTCCACAGGATACCTCATCTATTGCGCAGTATAAGATATCCTAAAAGTTATGTTATATTGATTTTACTATTTTTTTTAATTTAAAATTTTGTGAGGAATTATTAACTTTTTAACGATTTAAAAAAAAAAGAAGTTTTAAATAAAAAAGGGAAAGAAAACACTTGCAAGCGTTCGCGAGCGTGTTCCTTGCGAGTTGCGAATGCTCGTGGTGTTTGCGAGTTCGCAAACATTGGAGGAACATCCGCTTGCCAATGTTTGTGAACGCCCAGAAACAGCCCATAAAATTTTATTTTTAGTTCGTTTGACGTGATTTGCGGTAACAGCTATCACGTACTTAAGGGCATCATTGGCTAAGCCATTAGGGGTTATTTGGACTGAATCTATAAATAGGTAGGCTCAAGGATCGAGGGTTATGAGGATCCCAATCCAAAAAAATTCGTTGGCGTCATTCTAAGATTCTGTTGTAAGAAGAAAGTAGTGCCCTAGTTTCAAAAGCCCTACGGAGAAAAGAGGTTTCTTATCTCTTTCTTTTAAAATTATTTTTTATTATTTTATAATTATTAATTTTATTTTAGGTATCTAAAGAAGTCATTGGATTGCATCTCCACACGATTATGCTTATGTTATAAGGTTTGAATCGAGTCGAATCGCTGTATTCTAGGAACATAACGCTTATAACATGCACGAAAGAGCAAAAATTAATGGTGTCTAATATATCTAAGTCCAAATAAGATTCTTATGTTTTTTAATTATAAATTTTATATATTTAAATTTTTAAATTAAAAATTTTTAGCAACTTTTAGAAAGATTTTAAAAATCAACTATCCTCGAATAATATATACTAGATATCGCGTTGTCCCGGGTGACACTGCGTTCCTTTACTTACTGTTCTACTTTCCTCTTGTTTGGGTGAAGCCTTAGACTTTGACCGACCGTAAAGCATATCTATCTACATGAGCCGTGCCCAAAGGTCACTGCTTGCCAGGTTGGCATGTCGGAAGAAACTGGTGCGGTGCACGAAAGTAAGGTGAGGCTTGTGGTATCTGGGACATCAGTGAGATGCCAAGCTCCAGTTTGCGAACCGGTTCAATAATGCTTCGAGCTATTTAACAATGATCTTTATATTGAGAGGTCAAGGCCCTTTAAAAAATGCCAGGTTATCAAGCTGATAAAATATTTGGTAGGGTCCAATTATAGATTGAGAGGCAAGGCTTTAAATCCTTTTGGTACGGTTCATTTCTTTTTTAAATGAGATGTTATGACAATGGGATGATTCTACTCCGATATTTGACACAATGGCTCGTCTCGGCGTTTGAAACCTTGACAGAGGATTTACTAGCTAGGGCATCCATGTGGCCCATTGCCTGCAATATAACGTACAGTGACAACGGAAAACTCGAATATCTTTTAATCTACCTCATGATACATATAATGCGTTATCCAAATCACGTCATGGTCGCTGAAAAACACCCGGCAGGCTGGTCGGATACTTGGCAACTGAACTCAACTTGAGGTCACCACGGGAGTGTGGTCAAAGGATGATCATGGGTGGGTGATTGCATGACGACTGACGAGAGCAAAGAACTGTGCCCTGGATTCAAATGGCGACCGTCCGCAGTTCTAATTGACTTTAGTCTCTTTCGAATGGAGTCCTTATAAAATTTAAGGATTCTAAAGTTTTAGCTGGAAAAATATTCATCTCAAGTTCTTTCAAAGACTCGGGCTCCATTGGTAAATTCACAGCTTGTTCCGTTTTCTTAATTCTTTCCTTCCAGAAACTATTAATTACGTGGGCAAGTACAGCACCTTTTCGGTTTGGACTTCAGTCAAAACTAGCATCATTTGATGGGTGTTCTTCATCAAAGTTTTCAAAAACCAACTACTAATTACTAATTCACGTTGATAGAGTTTCAGTTGGTGTTACGTGGGAATTTCGATTCACTTCCATGAAAAATTATAACTGCTATTACCGCAATGCGTAGAAGTTTATGAGTGACCAGCATCATCTTACAAGCAGTTTCTCTTTGAAACTAGAGTTGGTTAAGTTAAAGCAACTAAAGATAGATCGAGTGGAATTTTTTCTGATCAGTTTCTGGCATATATATCTGTTAGGTAATGGGTCAAAATAAACCTAAATATCCTAATGGGCATTGAAAGTTCATCATCGCCCTTTAGTGTGTGAATGAAAAATTACGGAGACATTTAGTCCCATATCGAAAAGAACAAGAAAGGAATGTTCACTTATATGAAAATCACTTCCTTAAAGCTTAAGTTCCTTAGGCTCACCATAAGTAGAGAGCTTAAGAGTAAAGCGCGCGCGTGTGCGAAGGGCGCTTTGTAGGCGCACTTTGCACCGGTTGACCAGTCAACATGATGGTTGGTGATAAGGCATCCGTTCGATCGTCGGTTAGAGATAAGTCAATGGTCCGATCATGAAAAGGCATATCAAAGACATGCAACCGCCTATCTGATAACGTGATCATCAGATCACGATGATGAAAAGACTTATCAGGACAATGATAGGCTTATCTGATCGGCTGATCTTCAGATCACAGTCATGAAAAGGCTTATCTGATCGCCTGATCTGAAGATCACAATGTCTAAAGGGCATATCAAGGGTGATAAGCCCTTAAACCTCATATCCTTTGATTTAAAATTTAAATTAAATTAAATTCGTAGGGTTGCTTCCAAAGGGTACCTAAAACCTATAAATAGGACCATAGACCTAAGCATTTCATTCATCCCAAGCCATTCCGAATTGAGTTCAATCTGAATCAATTCTAGTCTTCTCCTCTCTTAGGCATTTGCATACTTTCCTAAGGGTAGTATAGCAATAGTGCATTGAAAAGAGAGTAGCATTCTTGGTTTGATATTTTTGGTGAATTGTAGTGCTACTTTCATCAAAAGAAGACTGTTGTATCCTGGAAGACAATCGTCATACTGACCGTAAGCACCATTGCGGAATGAAATTGTCTTAAGAATATAGAGTGAAACTCTAGCCTCAGTCTGATTTATTAGGTAGCCACCATCTGCTAATATACACCCACCAACAATATCAATCCCCTAAGAATGCCAACGTCACCCAATTAATTAAGCTACCTTTGGATAAAGGAAGCAATGCTGTTGGACCTACAAGGGACGTATGCCATTAATTAGCCAATAATTCTTATTCAAGACAAAGCCAATGATGACGCATTGACTAGAAAATAGAAAAAGACTTATTCTTATGACCTTTTGGCGTTGCACCAGCCTAATTAAACAGCGAACCTGGGTCCTGTTGTGCCATGTGGCCTGGAATACATGCATTCCAAGTGCTCTTTAATTTCATCAATTATCCATCCATTTGATTTCTAAAAGCTTAACGTATAGTATTCGCAATGCCTTCGCCTTGGGTGATCAGTTGGGCTACCTTGTTACACTTCTCGAAATTCTAATTGAACCCCTCCTTCTCTACTCTATTTTGAATAATAAAGCTCAAGCATCTCGCATTTCCTTCTCATAATTTGTATTTGTAATATAAAATACCTTCTTTTGTGCTGTCTGTTCAAATTATTCAGACACTTCTCACCCTTTGCTGGATTTCAACTGTCCAACGTAATTAGAGGATATATAAAATGCACGTGCCTGATGCTAGTTATACCACCAATACATAGCTGGAGACCTCCATCTTCTGTGTAACCTTAAATATTCTACGTGAGAAATTAAACTCACTTTAATATGAAATCGTCTTGTTTTTCTTTCTTTATTTTCTAATATACTACGTGCCTGTCCTCCTCCATTGGATCTATTTGTTTTAGGATATCTTTGCAAATTTAGAGGCCTGCAGATTATTAACTGTACATTGGTTGCAGATATTCATTGATCTAAAGCCAAATTTAAAAGCCATATATCCTATACGTTCACAGCTAATTATTTATCTTGTATATATTTCTCTTTTTGTTTTTTACTGTAAATTATCTTGCATATATCATGAACAGAAACCAGCAGCTAAAATATAACTTATTTCAACTTATCCATATCTACTATCATAGATAGAATTATATTACATTAAATATATATTAGGCTCAAAATTTTATACTTCATTTCGTCAATGGCTATACGTGCACACGATTTTATTTTTTTTTTTTTTTTTTTGGGAACAAAAAAAAGGCAAAGCCAAGTGTTGCTAGCTTACGTTTCCACAAGTTCTTTTTCGAGTCTGATAGTGTGGACTCACCCCACAGAATGAGAATAGTTTAGTTGAGATCGATGCAGAAGTTGGTCAACATGACGTGATTCGTAAACTTCTAACGTAGTCCATAGGAGGACTACGTTAAATTTACCAAAAAAAAAAAAAAGAAAAAAACTTCACTGAAACGTCTTTTAAATTTACCAGCTCTTCTCAGAACGCGCCATTTGTACAAACTCGTAAGCTGATAAGAGTGTCGTAAACCTTTGATTGCATGCATGGAGGCCGGACGCTCTAATCCAAAAAGGTGATAACTCGGAGATGTTGAATTAGTGACTCTGTCGAACCTTTTCTTTTCTATTCGTGGTTTTTGATTTGAGAGAGAGAGAGAGAGAGAGAGAGAGAGAGAGTTGTAGGTTCTAGTTAGAGTTTAATTAATTTATCACTATATATTGAATTGATAACATAGTTCACGTTACATGCATGATAAAACGCTAATGATACCACAAGAAAATTTACTAGCTACTGCATAAATATTAATGGTCTCACATGTATTACATTTGAAAACATTGTTTTCATCCGCTTTGAGATGCATAATCATGCACTACAATCGCCATCTTTTTCCTTTCTCTTGGAATAAATTACTGAAGTTCTGTCTTAGTCCTTGATCTTTATGAAATTTATCTTCTAAACTCATCTCAATTTTTTTTCATGTCCAAATCATCTGCATTGAAATGCTACTCAGCCTTCAACTTTTATTAAATTTTTCATCTAAATTTAACTCACTTGTAATATAGATCGCTTTTTTATTGTACTAAGAGAATGCAGGATGCAATGGTTTAACTTAGAAGCATACAGTACCACTATACAAAGTATTCAACACGTTAGTAAATAAACTTATATATACATAAAATTTTGTTGGCAAATAATGTGGATTGAAGCACTAATAAAATATTACCAACACCATGATGTCACTCGCTAGCATAGACGCATCCAAACAACCAAGTGTATGTTTGTAAATATGAATACTAAGATTAGGATTAGGGCTTTTTTAATATTCAATTTCTATATTGACCTTCAAGTTTTCTTAAATTTTCTTCCTAAAATATAAGCATACATTACTATCATACAGGGTATTCGACATGGCTAGTAAATAAATTTATATACATATGAAATTTTGTTGGCATGTAGCTTAGTGAATAATATGATGTCACTTGCTAGCATAAATACATTCAAACAAACAAGTATGCTTATGTAAATGTGAACCTTATTATTAGGGTTAAGGCTATTTTAATAGTGAATTTTATCTTGGCCTTTGTTTTTTTATTAAATTTATCTTCTAAACTTATCTCACCTATTTGTAATATAGATCACCCTTATGTTGCATTAAGAGAATGCAAGATGTGACAGTTTCACAAGTATAATGCTTATATGCATATAAAATTTTGTTGGCATATAAGTTGATGAATAATATGAGTAATAGCATAAAATAAAATACTATTAATAGCATGGTTTAATTTGCTAGTGTTGACCAACCCAAATAAATAAGCAGGGGTATGTAAATGGAACCTTAGGGTTAGGGGTAGGGTTAGGGCTAGGGTTAGGGTTAGGGCTCTTTTAAATGGGAAGTGGGTGAGGTGAGGTGTCAAGCGAGAATTCGTGGGGCGGGGGAGCGGAGCGAGCGAAACTTGGGATATTGGTGGGTGGAGGCATCCGATTCGGCCAACACTCCTTTCTTTTAATGAATAATAATTGTTTTATTTTTTTTTTTATCGGTTTTGTTACAGTGTGGCCGTGCGGGATGACATGTCACCAGGGCAGGCCTTTCCAAAGCCATACATCCATGTCCGTGTCCATATATATATAATAATATAATATATATATATATATTTATACCATAAATCTCACTGCCATTCATTCCCCCTTCTCTCTCTTTCTTTCCTTCCACCTAAACCCTAGATTGAAACCTGTGGTCTCTCCCATATAAAGCTACAATTCTCTCTGATCCGCCGCTGGATTCCTTGGGGAGCGAGTCTGGCCGGCTCCACCGGGGAGAAATCTCTAGCTCCGCGGTCTCATCTCGTTCGGCCGTGGCTTCGATGGTGATAAGCTGTCCGAGAGAGAGAGAGTGACTCCTTTTCATCCTACAACTCGTTCGATTGGGGGTATTCGTTCTTGGCTTACTCGATAATCTTTCTTCAGCGCTGGTTTGGTACTGTTTGATTTTATTGGTATTTTTTTCTGCCTTTTTTTCTTGTCAAGTTTGAGTTTTGATGTGGTTGCCCCATTTTTCCATCAGTTTTCTCATCGAGTTCTCTCTGGACTCGGCTTTTGCGGTTGCTCTTGATCGTTTTTTTTTGGTCCGGTTTGAGAATCGGAGAGTTGGATGCTTGAAACAATGGATTTTTTTTTTTTTCTGGGCGAATCTCTATTTGTTTGTTTAGGGATATCGAATGCGTGATTTTATGGGATGAAACTTTACTTTTAACATCGAGGTTTTCAGAGAAGTTGGTTTCGATCGATTCTAGTGGGGGAACGATCCATCTTCTCTCTCGTTTTCTGGATTTCGTAAAGGAAGAAGGTTGATAAGAATACTTGATACCGATTCTAGGGTTTTGGCTTCGGCACCTCGCGTGCTTGATCTCATGAATCATCGAGTTTTGAGCGGTGGATTCAGTTTACTCCATCCGGATCTTTGATCGTAGTCTTATTCTTACACGATGTCGCGGAGTGCAGTCATCGTAGTCTTATTCTTACACGCTAGATTGACGTGATTTTATGCTTCAGTTTGAACAGAAATAGCTTTGTTTAGAACACAGTTATTAAATGAATCGTACTTCCTTATATTTCATGCCATTTTTCTAGCAAAATCTTCTATTATTCCTTTCTTTATTTGTTTCTTGTTTGTGTGTACATTCATGGCTTTGCTTCAAGTTGCAGGCTGAAAGTTCTTCTAATTTTTTTGTTTTTGTTTTTGTATCGATCTATTATTTCATCATGATCTATGGACTTGTCTTGTTTTCTACATCTAAAAGGTTGTATCGATCTATTATTTCACCATTATATGTGGACTTGTCTTATTTTCTACATCTCAAAATTGTATCGATCTATTATCTTACCTTGATCTGTGGACTTGTCGTTCTTTTTTTATATCTAAAGAGTTGTAAGTAGCTAGCTTAAAAAAAAAAAAAAGAAAAAGAAAAAGAAAAAGAAAAAAAGAGTGAATTTAATGCCTCCTGATGTTTCGCTAGACCTTCGATCTTCCGTGAGCAAGCACGGAATTTGTTTTGTTTTTGATTTTGATGCGTTTGTTTAGAATTTTAACAAGCGCTGTCTCAGTTTGGTTGCATCGCGAATCATCATTAGATCAAGCACGGAATTTGTTTTGTATGCGTGTGATTAGAAGTTTAACAAGCATTGTCTTAGTTTGGTTGCATCACGAATCATCATTAGATCAACCATATCTGCTGTTTTTTTTTAAATTATTATCGTGGGAGTATGATAACGCGCGCGACTCGATGTCTCGCTTGTTATATATATATTTTTTTACGAAGATTACCATTTACTGATGATAACCTTTTCTTTTCCACGTACAGAGGGCATGCTTAATAGTTGTTAGTATTACGCTTCTGTTGCAGGAAGGAGGTAAGTCTGTGAAGGGGAGCAGTTATAGTGGGGAAAATATTCTCATTCCCCACTCGAGGCTTTCTTTAATGGAACCGATACGCATCGAGCAAACTGAAGTTGACGGCGTTGGAGGAACAGGAACTTGTGAACATTTTTCCATTCGGTAATATCCTGTCTTGGCTTTAATTAAGCATCAATAGGGTTCAATGAATCTAGCTTGGTTACAAAGTACTGTTTCACAGATACGATTCGATTTATCTATGCTTATCTGTGCGGGTGTGCTCGCATGCAGCCGTGTGCCAAATTATGTATCTTTATCTACGTACGCACAATGTGCATATATTTATCTTTGCATATTATGTATCTTTATCTCTACATTATCTATTCCTATCTTTTTCTATACACATTACATCTCTCTCTATGCATGTTTATCCCATCTTTATCTGTACAAATATATGCCTTTATGCACTCCTGTGCCATGCACGTTGTATGTGGTCTTGTGGGTGATGTTCGTGTCTACCTGTATGTGGTCTTGTCGGTGTCCGTGTGTCCGTGTGCTTGAGTGGTGTTAAGCCATATTACACATATAACACGCAGATGCATTCATACGTGCATATATATACATATATATATACATATATACATATATATATATATATATATATATACATACGTATATATATATGTATATACATATATATATATGTGTGTGTGTGTGTACACACACACACACACACACACACACACACACACATATATATATATATGTATAGATATATATATATATATACACACACACACACACACACACACACACACATATATATATGTATACATATGTATATATATATATATATATACATACACACACATATATATATACGTATGTATATATACATATGTATATATACATATATATACATACACACACATATATATATGTATGTGTATGTATATGTATGTATGTATGTATATAGATATATGTATGTATGTATGTATGTATGTATGTGTGTGTGGGCGCACGCGCGCGCGCGCGTGTGCACGCACGCATATCCCGCATGCATATCTATGTTCTTATTTAAATATATGTATGCACTTTTTTTATTTTTCAATTTTTTCTTTGGGTGTAGGGTGCGTGCACATGCATGCATATCTATGTGCTTATTTAATATATGTATGCTCTTTTTTTATTTTTCTGTTTTTTCTTTGGGTGTGGGGTGGGGGCACTGGTATCGGTGGATGGATGTGTCATGTAGAAGTGGACCAATCAGCTATATTTTAAAAATTTATATTCTATACATATATACATATAACACACTTATAGCATGTGGACTCATTCATTCATTCATTCATACATAAATACATATATACATATATATAGATAGATATAACTATTTGTAATTTGAATGTCGACTTAGTCCTGAATAAAGTATAGTGGAGGAAGCAGATTCATGTAGCCCACTCCATGTAGTTGGGAAAAGGCTTAGATGAGTTGAGTTGAGTTGAGTTGTGTGTGTGTATGCACATATCTATGTGCTTATTTAAATATATATGCTCTCTTTTTTTCTATTTTTCTGTTTTTTCTTTGGGTGTGGGGTGGGGGCACTGGTATTGATGGATGGATGCGTCATGTAGAAGCGGACCAATCAGCCATATTTTAAAAATTTGTAGATATGAACTAATATTGGGGTGCATTTAGTTACACATGTACATCTGAACATAGGACTTTGGTTAAATTTCATATGACGCAGATGAAAAAGATCTTTGTAAACTACATGATTTACGTAAATGCCCTTCCTTTTACTCCCATGCACTTCACAGAGATGAGGGTACTTTGTTGTAAATTGCTTTAGATTTACAAACATGCATTTTTTGGTTTGTGTGCATGGGTTTGTGGCTCGCTAGTCATTATTCAGCATTCGATACCCTTGTTTCTCTTGAATCGTTGACCTCATGTGTCACATGGGAGGATCTGTTGATTGCTTACACAACCTTTCATAGCTTTACAAGTCAAATTATACTTCCTGATTTTTCTAATATTCTCTGTCTTGATCCCAGAGGATTTGCTGCTGAGATTCGTAAGAAAGACCCAAAGATAGGTTGGCCATACTCTTTGTTTTCTGACCAAACATCAGATGAACCTACTGGCTTCAAGCCTCTAACCGTGACTAAATTTAGACGGTGGGATTGCCAAAACTGTCTTGACAAAGCTATTAATTGTGCCACAACAACAGCAAATGAAGCTCCGTCTAATATTCGGAATGCTGAAGTGAAAAAAAGCACCGTTTCTCTCAGAAACATCTTCAAGTCATTTCGTGCCAGTGATAAAGAGTTACTTCCTGGTTTTCATCAACTATCTGAAGGGGAAGTTGAAGATAAAGGACTGATTCAAGCCGTTAGTTCTGTTAATATGACAAATGGTGAAGGTTGCCCATAGCAGATTGTGGCAAGGATACGAACAATTATCTAATTACAGATGCAGCCACAGAAGGTTGTTCATGAGCCACTTGAATTTACATTCTCCCAATTAACTTAACAATTTCATTGTCTTGAAATTGACTTGCCAGTTGCATTTCACAGGTTTGCAGGTAGCCAAAGCTAGCCAATGTAGCTATGAAGGGATTCAGAATCCATTGAATGACAAACCTGCTAATGTTGTGACAACAGGAGAAGCATGCCATATGGGAGGAGACAGAAATGCTCTATCAACAGCAAACATTTTGGAAGCTGTATGTTGTGAGGGCATGGTAAATGCTAAGTCAAAGGAAACTGAAGCAGCCAATAAACGTGCCGAGTTCAGGACAGTTGCTGGTCTTGCTTTTATTAATAGTGGGGTGTGTGGGGAGAAAGATGAACAATCGGTTGGGGAAATGGGCAAGACGAAAGAGCAATGTAATAAAGCAGCCAGAGAAACTGAAGTGCCACTGGGAAACAATATTGGTATTCCACAAGTCGATTCTCAAACTGCTGTCACAACCCATTTCTCTGAATTGGACTCCAAGGAGTCAGATGAAAGTGAAGATGAAACATCTGACAATAACATAACTTTGCCTCAAGAAGATACTGTCAGAGGTCGAAATGCTGCCAAGCAATTGGTCATTTCTGATGGAACCCTGCAATATAAAAGGACTAGGAAGGTGCGCCGGTTAGATGACATCATGAGAAAAGAAAGGTTGCACTTATTTGATAAGATTCATAATTCTGATGGCAATGAAGAGGCCAATCAAATCGAGGACAAAATCGACAGAAGGCTACCTGCATCAAGAAAGAAAGATCGATATTTTGGTCTTGAAATTTCATACTTCCCCAGATAAAACCAAAGTTAAGTCTTTCAGGGGTAAGAGGAAATATGTAGACTTTGAAAATTTAGAAGATCAATCTGCTCTAATATACTGGATAAAGAAAGCACGCAAGGAAGCTAAGACAAACAAGATATATACAGAAGCCAAGCATATTGATGCTGCAGCAGATGTATCAGCTGAAAATAATTTAGTTGATAGCCGCAAAGAACACAAGCAAAATGCTATTGCATGTAGGATGCAAAGTGCAGCGCATCAGGGCTGCCTCATGCCCCAACAAGAAATATGGCTAAGGACATTGTTATTGCTGGTGGTAAAGCAACCAAACAAGTGAATGCCAAAAAAATTCATTCTAAATCAAAAGCAGCTGTAAAATCTAAGAGGAGCTTTCCTCATGGTCCAGAAACTCGTAGCAACACCAATGAAGAGGTGACTTTGAGAAAGAAGAAAAAGGTGCATCTTATCGACAATAAAAAATCATCCCAGATGCACTTGCCAAAGGTAAGGATTCCTTTTTCATGTCGCTAATACTCATAGAGTTTAAGTTCCTTTATGATGTTTAGTGTTCGACCAATGGTCTTATGTTGTCATTGTTTGTTTTTTCACCCTTCATTTTGTATTGTGGAGTTCGAACATGGTGATAAGTTCTAGTTCAATCAGGTATTAAGTGTACCAGATCAAAGACATAGAAAAGTCACTTAGTGGTTAAAAGAGTGAAAAAGGATAGCAAGTAGCAGCAACTAACTTCATGTTGCTTTGTGCGTGTGCATGTGTGCATCTTCTGTTTGCCATGTGGTTGCTTGTCTATTCTGCTTGTGCTGTTTTAATATCCATATGAAACATTGATGGGTCCTGAACTTGGTTAGGATTTTTAGTTACTAAATGTTCTGCTAGATGTGTTACTCAGAGAGGATCATTAAGAGAGCAATGAACACCTTGTCTAAGGTGGTGAACTTTGATGGTCAAATAAACGTCAGCTCACAACTATTAAGAGAAATAGATTGGCTGGTTGAATATAGGGCACAAGACATGATGGCTGAAAGAAATAGGTACATTCCTTGGTCAAGGGAAAAGGGATCACATTCATGTACTTTTCAGGTGGATCTATAAAGGGGAAGGATCTTTATGATGAGCCTTCTGATGAAGGTTCTGAGAATGCAGGGCCAACTAAATTAAAAATCACTAACTAGAGTCATGAAAATCCCTATATTTTCTTTATCCATACAGAATAAGTTGTAACATTTAAGCTCTCTCTTAGGATGTACTATAATGCTAGTTGAGTGGCTTAAATAGAATAAATTTGGCAGATGAATAGTAAGTTATACACCTACTGCTAAACTGCAACCGGAGGAAAGAGATTTTATTTATTTTAATTCCGAGGTAGCTCCTTCTAAGTATGGTTGGTTATGGATTGATGATTATCATAAATATCATGAAACCCATACTTTTATATGTTTACAATAATAACATGCATGCATGATGATGCTCATATTCTTTATAAAATCTGTAAGGCATGTTCTTTCGTTTTTATGGTTACAGAAATTTGTACATATTGATGGCATAGTATATTCATGGCAGTAGTTGATGATGTATTAGATCTAGATTTCACTAGACAGACATGAGAATGAGGACGTCATTGGATTTCAGGGGCAAAAGAAAGTTACACAAGAGCGAGAAACTACACAGACATGTGAACATGACACTTTAGATGACATCCCAATGGACATTGTTGAACTCTTGGCCAAAAATCAACATGAAAGACAGTTGATGGATGCTAAGGCTGATATGGTTAACACACATAATCTACCGGAAAGGACTGGAATCATGGAGGATAACCATGTTTTGGACGTCACTAAGGGTCATGGAGACAATGTACCAGGTGCACTATATAAGAACCTTTCCCAGCAGAGATCTCTGTGGAATAATGCAGGAAATAGTGTTTGGACTGCCATTAGAAGTGACAAGAATGCTGATGAAAGCATGAAATCTGACTATGCTACAAGCCATGGAAGCAAAAGCAATTGCATAAATCCAAATCAAAAAGAGATTATTAATACCACCATAGGGTTCCTATCACCTTTGCAATATAGAAGTCATCCTAGTCTTTCTACGACCGAAGTTTGCCATTCACAACATCACAGTTGGAGCAAATTGTGGACGAAGACATCAGAATCATGTCAAAAATGTCAGGGAATTTTAGGTCAGAATACATTTAGAAATGCACAGGGTGAGTTATCCGTGCTATTAAATAGAACCCCCTTTGGAATTGATGCTGAAAAGGTCAATGCTCATTACAGTTATATGAATATGGTTGGCCGTAACACCTTCCTGAAAGAAAAGCCAAAGATAGATGCACTCAATGTGGATTATTCGAAAACAATGGAGCAAGCAAAAACTCATCTCCAGAGTAGGGAAGAGAGAGGTGAATTATCAACTCACAACAGAAGCTTTCCATCAGTGACATCTTTTGCAAAGATAGGAAATTCAGGTAATTCAGAAATGAGGAGACCACAAGATCTATACACAAATGAAACCATACCAGCAATGCATTTGCTCAGGCTAATGGATTCATCAAAATGGTCAGGCATGTCTCTTCAGGATTTGCCAAAAAGAAACTATAAAGGGTCCCTTATAGAGTCTGATTTTTCTTCTATTGGTCGATGTGAAAAGGAAATGATTGGCTTAGCACCTTGGGGTAGTAGTCACTCCACGAACCATTCATTCATGATCCAACAATCTAGTCAAGTTCAGCATCAAGAATTTTCCTGCAAACCTTACCGTCCACTTCCAAGAGTTGGTGTGTATGGGTCTTTGTTGCAGAAGGAAATAACAAGTCCTCCAGACAATTCTGGTACTTTTAGAATTGGATATTCCAGCAAAATGACATCTCTTGAAGATAATAGAAAGGATAATTCTGAACTTTCATACTCGGCAAATCAGGCTGGAATTATTCTGAATGCCCAGAGCCCTATTTCTAGAAATGAGAATTCTGGGCGCCCTTTTTCTGTTGTAAATTTAAATTCTAATGTGCATTCTGGATGTTATTCTGCAAGGAATCATACAATTGGTACAGAGATCAGCAGTAAGGGAGCAGCAGTTCAGCCCCTGAATAACCGTCATGAAAAGGAAGTATGTGTTGTTAACAGAAATCCGCTGACTTTACCATAGTAGATGAGAACAATGAATATATGATAGAGAGTGATGATACAAGGCATACAGTCCCCACTTCAAACACACAATGTATATGTCCTCCAGATGGACAGGGAATGAAGAAAGCAAGGAGAGTCACCGCTTCAAATGGGCGAATGAGAAGTTGATTTCTGCCAGGCAGATCTCAATGTCAAGCATTCTCCCATCTGCGGAAACTCCTTGAAAGGTATTCTGAAGTTCTACAGGTAAGATTACCGTTTTTGTAAACCTTCACACAAAAATGTTGTAGGGTGGTTTTTAGATCATAGATTGTCATAAGTTGCGTAATTTGATCTTCATTACCATTTGTTGATATTCTGGTAGGCATGCTACAGTCTTGATGCTGTAAAGTGCAAGAAGGAACATGGCCAGCGTGAGTGATAATTTATTGTGTGTTTTGATCTTAAATAAAGTTCTCCAACCTTCAGTGGTTTGTGGCAGCCCGATGACCTCTCTCTTGGTTAATGTGCAAAGGGTAATAAACTGGGTGCCAATAGTCAATCGCAAACATGAAACAATCAACTCTTGTGATCATAAATTGGTTTACGGAGGGATTATAGACATGGGTCCGTCTGTCTGTTGCTGATGTAACTATTATATCGGCTCAACGGTTTTCAAATGTGATCATGAGCTTTTCATGGGTGTATGTATATAAAACGGCGCCAGATATGACTGTTGTTTGCTCAAAGTGTTGGATCAATTTTAAATTTATTGACTTGTACTTTTTTAAAGGCAAAAGCCATCAGCTCTATTTGATCTCTCTCTCTCTCTCTCTCTCTCTCTCTGTAACATAGGCACACACTCACTCATGTAAGCAATTAATATTTTTAGGTCTTTTTAATTCTGTAAGTTGGATCTTGATATGTTTTCTTTCCATGGGTTTTAGCAATGCTTTGGTGCACCAGTTTATCTCTCTTGTAATGCATCCTTTATCTCATCTTAATGTGTTTAGCTGTTGAGGGTCGCCAAGTTAATTTAAGCATGGGAAGTTATGTCATGATGTGGTCATAATACTTTGTTTAGACCTTGCCTTACATGATTAAAGTGGCCTTTGCCCACAGTGTATATATTCTCCTTTATTATATGCATATGCAAAGCGGAGGAAATAGATTCATGTAGTCGACCCTATGTAGTTGGAAAAAGACTTAGATGAGTTGAGTTTTGTATGCAGGTTTGGTTGGAAAGCTCAAGATTGATTGCATACAAAAATAAGGAGGCCTCATATGCAGTTAAACTATTAATGGTAAAGCTTTTGAAAATAATTTTTTTTAAAATAAAAATAAATAAATAATTAATAGTTATATTTTAAATTGTTGTAAGACTCTAACATCTATTTAGTAACAAACTAATAAAGTACTTTTAAATAAAAATAATATTTTTAATTATATAATCTATTAAAAATTATTATAAATTATTTAATAATATATAATATTATTAGAAGAGTTAAATTTGGTTACATTCGAACATAGCCAAATGCATTTTATATTAAAATATATATATTATAACATAAAAATAATAACATAAAATTATTATAATGTATTGCTTTACTATTATTTAATTATTATATTATGTTAAATTATAAGATTACGATTATTATTATCTAATAATATAATATCATGATATATATTATAGTAATATTACAAAATTATAACATTATATAATATAATAATATTATTTATATACTATATTATAGCATTCTTAATATTATTATTATATTATATAATACTATATAATATATTATATTAAAAATATTTTTGAATACTTATAATAATAATAATTTATTATATATTATATATATATATATATAGTTTTGAATATGTCACCTTTTAAGCCTAACGAAGAAAGCTTTCAGAGACATGAATTAAAACTTTTTAAGGAAATTGAATCTTTTTGCTTTTAGTAAAACTAGAATGTACTTTTTATAAACTTTATTAATACCATAAAATCAATTCTCTCATGCACGAAACAAACCATCTTCCATCAGCAAGCTTGAACTTTCTCCCTATTCCCCACTAACAACATATTGCCACCAAACATCAAGCAGTTAGAGCGAGTTGGTTGTTTATCTCAAGCCCCTGAATTTCTGAAAATGAGGTGGTGGGAGAAGTGGTGAATAATAACTCAACTCAACTCATCTAAATCTTTTTTCAACTTCATAGGATTGGCTATATGAATATGCTTTCTTCACTCTACTCTATTCAGAACTAAGCCGACGCTCAAATTTTAAATAGTTATATTTTTTTAATTATTTATATTTATGTTAGTTTAGATCTACCTCTATTATTATTATTAATCAGATCACTCTTTCTAGCTAAAGCATTTAAAGGTCTTCATTGTATATATTTAAATCACCGTAACTGATTTTTTCTCATTTTACCTTTAATTGAAATTATTCTTATCATTCTTGTATATATATTTCTAATTTTATATTTTAAAATTTTACAATATATCCATCTTAACATGCTCATTTCTATTATACTTAATTTATTCATATATTATTAAAATTTTATCTTTTGAAATGATGAATAACAACTATACTCTAAAAAAAAAAAACTTTCTCTCTCTCTCATATGAAACAAACATTGTGAAAACACACAGCCTCCTTTACGATTCATGATAGCTTTAAAATGTGAAGACCCGACATCACGAACGCCTGAAACAACCATTCAAAACAATTTCTTTTAATTAATATTATTGTAAAGTCCCACCACTTTTGCAATATGCAATCCCAAGTTTCTATGCAATCTTTCCTCTTCGAACTCTGAAGCATTACTGGAGCAAATTACTTCTGTGAACCCCTGTTCTTCAACGGTGCCGTATCACATGAAAATTGCAACACCATACATGGCGTATCATGGCAGCTCCACCATTTTTGACCAAAGGGAGGGAGGCGCCGTCCCTCCCCAATCCTTTTTCGCAAGGATAAAAGGAGGAAGGAAAGAGCTTTTCCTCACCATGCTCTCCCTCTCCTCTATACTGTTGCCGCCTCTACCCATGCTGGTAGCCTCCTCGCCTCGTCGCCCTCCGATAAGGTAAGAGTGAGACAGAGAGAGAGAGAGAAGAAGAGGGGGAGAGGGCCATCTGAGGCCCTCCAATCACACGGGAGCCAAACTGGCTCTCGTATGCTAGTTCAGGCCCGGCGGCATGCCCGTCGGCTCACCAGGCCCGAGCCTCGAGCACCAGCCTCCATCGGCGCTGGGAAAGCATTCGGTAGGGTTCGACTGGCCTCCCATTGGCCAGCCATGCCACTCTCCACTCACTCGAGTCCAGGGGAGGAAGAAACAAAGAAGAGAGAGAGAGAGAGAGAGAGAGAGAGAGGGAGAGGGGAAGAAAAGAAGGGAGGAGCTAGGCCCAAGTTCGGCCCAACTCAATTAGCCTTATTGGGCTGATTTTTGGGTCTCAAATCGAGCTAGATCTGATAAAAGAAAGCTGGGGTTTGGATCAGTGTGAATCCTAGTTT
Organism: Calamus simplicifolius; assembly: GCA_900491605.1. NCBI lineage: Eukaryota > Viridiplantae > Streptophyta > Magnoliopsida > Arecales > Arecaceae > Calamus > Calamus simplicifolius. The sequence goes on along the minus strand of UESW01004568.1, from coordinate 41,891 downwards.
CATGGGATATTTTTATTTCTCCGTTTGGGCTTATACATTTGGAGATATTCAATCCCCAAGTTAGCCCCAGGATTAAACTAGGTAAAGTTTAGAAGATGTTTTGATATGCTGATTTTGAAGATTAAAAATTAAAAAATTGATGCTGTAGGTACCTAGGTGCCCAAATAACTGATTTACACTTTTGGGTTAGTGTCAGAAGGTAAGTAAGCCAATTATTATGATTTCATAAATTATTTAATATGTAAATATTGGAATTATAGCTGTATTAATTTGTGAAAAAAAGAAAGAATGGAATTATGGTATTTAATTTGACTATTTTAAAATTGTTAAATAGTACCATGAGTATGCAATTCATTATTTGGTTTGGTTTTTTTTGTAACCACTGATATCTTTTAAAGTAATGACTTTTATATGCGACTAATGAGGGATATGATTACTTTGACTTTGCAAAACCAATTGGTACTATTTGATATAATTATATGCAATTGCTAATGTTTAAACCACTGTATATGTGAGAAGCTTATACTTGTGATGATGCGTGATATGTTGCATGCAAGGCGTAAGTATGATACTTGAGAATATGCTATTATTGCGGTTCTCCATAACATGAAATGATTTAATATGCCAGAAACACGAGACCCACCTCCATAGGAAGAATATGTGGAGGACATACATTGTAGGATGTGTTGTGACTAATTATGATATATGGCATGATGCTGGTATCAGGATCATTCCTCTTAGGGATATTTAAGAGTGATGCACCATTGGGTATTTGTGGATATGGCGTAGGATTGTGGGACACAGATAAAAATTAATAATTATATAGATACGGTGGGTTTGATTGCATTGCATATTTCAGAATTATTGCATGACTGAGCTTTCAAAATTACTTTGAGCATACGATATGCATATTTTGATAACATGACAAAATGTATTTAAAATTGAAAGCTTTATATGTGTTTTACATGCAAATCTAATTTGATAAAATCTTGAAATGATTATATTATATAATAGTAGACTTACTTATTGAGTGTGAGCTCATTAAATCTCACAATGTTTTTCAGAGCCACAAGACTAATGAAGGGAATATGGGATAGTTGGAGCTTCTCTTAAAATAACTTAGATCCAACATTTTATTGTAACCCTATTGATTTATATATGATGGGCATATAGCCCAAAACTCATAATTATGGCTTGTATTAAAGTTATTGACTCTGAATGACATATAATTATTACCTCTCGCTCTCCTTGTATTAAGTGTTATGATTCAGGATGCCTTGCATGCTTGGCTTGTGGCGGGTTGCCACCCCTAGATCCAACATTGGGTCTGAGGCATGATAGCTTTTATGGTATCAAATCTTAGGTTTGACCTTAGAGACAAACACATAATGACACTAGGCAAAGTAGTATAATGACACTAGAAGGGTAATAACTCTAAGATGATTTTAAGTAAATGAGTTTTAAGAGCCTAAAATTTAGCAGTCTATAAAGATGTTGACTGGACTTTAGTCCTGGTAGAAATTAATAATGCCCTGTCACACAAGAAGTCAATGACATAATGAGGGCTTCTGGTTTAGTGACCCTGGCCAGTCAGGAGGCCAAGTGACTCCTGAAGGTTCTGGCTACGTGGGCTTGGTTGGGAATAGCCAATAATAGTTTTAGACCCTTAGAGAACATGGGTACATGAGACTTTAATGTAATAGGCAATACAAGGTAGATGAATATATGGAATATAATGCAACCGTTAAAAGTTGCAATTGATGATAAATGTGACATTTTCATATTTTGATTTAGTAGATGTTTAAATTTTGAATTATTAAATATGTATTTGAATGTGGATGTATATAGTAGATTTTGTTAGTAGAACTTACATTGTTGATATTATAAGTTTAAAATTATGAGTTGATCTGCTGGTTATGGAGATGATTGATACTGACATTATTGAAATGGTTGACTACATAGTGTCATGATGGATTATTTAGGAAGAATATAAGATCTTGAGTTTTGAGACGATTAATGTTCATGTAGACCCTGTGATTCATTGGGATTGATTTTGGTTACGAATATTCAAATGTTTTGAAGGTAGAAAGTGAAAGATTCTTAGCAGTTATAAAAATAAGATAAATACCACTGATAAAAAATTCACAAGGATTTTCATCTGTTAATAGATTCCTGAATCAAGATGGTAGAACATTAATCTATCATGCCTACTTACCATGCCTCTCTTTGTAGTTATAGGTAGGTATTTTTACCCAGGATGGATAAATTATTAATCAGCCATAAGTGGCTTGAATCTTTTCAAAGAAAAAGGAGGGAGATGATTTTATCAATTATGGATTATGGCTGAGGATACATCTAATATCACTTTCAAATCAAAGAGATATTACTATAATTTTCTAAATGTATATTTTGGATGGTAAGCGCATCTTCAATCTCTATAGACCTTATAAGCCATGCACCCCATCTAAGTAAGATCAGTGAGGTCACTTTGAGATATTCAAATGAATTAAATTAGTTAATTATGATAATTATGAAAGATGTTGAGTTATTATCTTGATGCTCATTGATGTTAGCTTAAAGTATTCAAGAGTGAAACCAAGTATGTTATGATGATTTAATCAAAAATTAAAAATAAGTATCATAATGATTAATGGCATATTCAGAAGTTGCAGAGCACTTGAAGAAGACTATCTTATATCTGGTGCAATGGTAAACTGATTAAATTGAGTCTGAATCCATTAGACTCATTTTTCCAATGAAGGAATTTTTGTTTGGCTTGGCAGATAGGCTGAAAGAACCATTTAAATTTTTAGAGAAAATATTGTAAGCCTGGGTGATGGATTTAGGAGATGCTTGAGATAGCATCTTACCCTTAGTAAAATTACTTCTTATAAAGGTTACTAAGCCAATACTAATTGACCTATTTGAGCTTTTTACACTATGAGGTGTAGATCTCCTTCATGTTGGGATGAAGTTAGAGAGAGAATTATTGGATCCTGAGCTGATTTAGCAACTATGAAAAGTATAGATAATTAAGAAGCAGCCTTACTCAGTTCAGATTTAACAAAAATGTGTATGTTGATGTTAGGAGGGATTTGAAATTTCAAGTTGGAGATCATTTGGAAGTTTCACCAACCAAAGATATGGTAAGACTTGGGCTTAGAAGTAAATTGAGTCCACGATGCATTGGGCCAATTGAGATTTTGTTCAGAATTGCACAGCGGAAGCGTAGAGGGCCCATAACCAAACGATCAAGTTTTAAGACAACATAGCATTCCCTATGTCAATGTTCAGTGGAGTAACCATTCTGAAAGGGACGCTACTTGGAAGCTTGAGGAGGAAATGAAAAAGAAATATCCTCATTTGTTTGTAACTTAGCATAGGTAAATGAAAAAGATTGATGACTATCTTATTTTGAATGAAAAGATGATTAATCTTATGATCAAAACTTTGGATTTTAAATGTTAACTGAGATGCATCAATTTCGAGGCTAAAATTTTTATAAGGAGGAAAAAATGTGAACCTCTGTTCTTCAACGGTGCCGCACCATGTGAAAATTGCGGCACCATACGCGGCGTACCATGGCAGCTCCGCCATTTTTTACCAGAGGGAGGGAGGCGTCGCCCCTTTCTCTCTCCCCCATACCCTTTTCCGCAAGGATAAAAGGGAGAGAAAGGGAAGAGCTTTTCCTCACCATGCTCTCCCTCTCCTCTGTGATGCTGCCGCCTCTACCTGTGCCGGTTGCCTCCTCGCCTCATCACCCTCCGGTAAGGTAAGAGGGAGACAGAGAGAGAGAAGAAGAAGAAGAAGAGGGGGAGAGGGCCATCGGAGGCTTTCCCCTCATACAGAAGCCAAACCGGCTCCCGTATGCTGATTCAAGCCCGGCGGCGCGCCCATCGGCTCACCAGGCCCGAGCCCCGAGCACCAGCCCCCATCGGCACTGGGAAGGCATTCGATGGGGTCCGACCAGCCATGCCACTCTCCACTCCCCCTGGTTCGAGTGAATTAGGGGAGGAAGAAACAAAGAGAAAGAGAGAGAGAGAGAGAGAGAGAGAGAGAGGGGGGGGGGGGAGGAAGAAAAGAAAGGAGGAGCTGGGCTCAGGTTCCGTCCAACTCAATTAGCCCTATTGGGCTGATTTTTCGAGTCCCAAATCGGGCCATATCTGATTAAAAAAAGATGGGGTTTGGATCAGTGTAAATCCTAGTTTCTTGGGATATTTTTATTCTCTGTTTGGGCTTATACATTTGGAGATATTCAAGCCCCAAGTTGGCCTCGGATTAAACTGGGTAAAATTTAAAAGATATTTTGATATGCTGATTTTAAAAATTAAAAATTAAAAAATTAATGTTGTAGGTATTTAGGTGCCCAAATAACTGATTTACACTTTTGGGTTAGCGTCAAAAGATAAGTAAGCCAATTATTATGATTTTATAAATTATTTAATATATAAATATTAGAATTATAGCTGTATTAATTTATGAAATGAGAAAAAATGAAATTGTGGTATTTAACTTGACTATTTTGAAATTGTTAAATAGTACCATGAGTATGCAATTCATTATTTCGTTTGATTTTTTTTTTGTAACTGCTGATATCTTTTAAAGTAATGACTTGTATATATGACTAATGATGGATATGATTACTTTGACTTTACAAAATCAATTGGTACTATTTGATATAATATGTATTTGCTAATGTTCAAACCATTATATATGTGAGAAGCTTATGCTTGAGATGATGCATGATATGTTGCATGCAAGGCATACGAATAATACTTGAGAATATGCTTTTATGTGTCGCCGCGGTTCTCCATAATATGAAATAATGTAATATGCCAAGAAACACGAAGCCCACCTCCATAGGGAGAATATATGAAAAATACATATATGTAGGGTGTGATGTGTCTGATTATGATATATGGCATGATGCTGATAGCAAAACCCTTCCTCTTAGAAGATATTTAAGAGTGATGCACCAGTGGAATGTTTTGGATATGGTGCAAGACCGTGAAACATAAATAAAAATTAATAATTATATAAATACAGTAGGTTTGATTGCATTACATATTTCAAAATTATTGCATGACTAAAATTCCAAAATTACTTTGAACATACGATGTGCATGTTTTAATAACATGGCAAAATGTATTTGAAATTGAAAGCTTTATATGTATTTTACATGCAAATCTGATTTAATAAAATCTTAAAATAATTATATTATAATAATAGGCTTACTTATTGAGTGTGAGCTTATTTAAATTTCATAATGTTTTTTAGAGCCACAAGACTAATGAAGGAAATATGAAGTAGTTGGAGCATCTATTAAAATAACTTAGATTCAATATTTTGTTGTAACCCCATTGATTTATGTATAATAGGCATGTAACCCAAAACTCATAATTATGGCTTGTATTAAAGTTATTGACTCTTAATGACATATAGTTATTACCTTTCCTTGTATTAAGTGTTATGATTTAGGTGCCTTGTATACCTGGCATAAAGTGGGTTGCCACCCGTGGATCCAACATTGGATCTGAAGCGTGACAACTTCTGATACATATTTGAGATCAAGTTTTATGAAAATTTTCACATGCCTAAGTAAAAATAACAACTTGACATTGTCTTCATCATGAGAATCTTATAGAAAAACCCTTTTCAGTGGTTGTCACATCCATGCTGCCGAACTCATCAAGATCAGAGTCTGAACCCAAATCCCTGTAATCAGCCCATTCCCCAGAAGTGCTCTCGTCATGCCCATCCTTTGTGGAAGGAACTCTCAACTCATTTATAGGAACAGGTAGAGGCTCTTCAGCAAAGTATCCGTCTTGGAGCAACTCCATTGCAGAAGCTCTGCTGGCCGGTTCATAGCAAAGAAGCTTCCTCACAAGATCAACTTCAGTAGCTGATCGATGTTGCAGGCATCCTTCCAGACCAATTGGGTTTTCAACTTTATTAAAGAAGATCTTATTGTAATCAGGTAACTTGGAGCAACCTGGCCATGTTTCTTCAGTCAAGTCTCCCAAAACACTTATAATTTTACCAAGCTGATCGATATCTGATGCCCCTGGAAAGAGTGGTTCTAAACTAAGAAGTTCAGCAACAACGCAGCCTAGAGACCAGAGGTCAATCTCTAGACCGTAGGTTGTGGATCCATAGAGTAGTTCTGGGGCTCTGAACCATCTTGTTCCGACACATGAGGTAAGGGCACCAGATTCATCTTCTTTAACCTCTTCTACCTCGTAAGTGTAGGAACCTTTGAAGGGATCATCTTCCACATCACCTGTACTACATGTGGCAAGGCAAGATGCATCACCATCTTGCAGACTCATCTCCTTATCAGCGTCCTCCATTGCATATTTTCCCTTGAGGCCATCCAACTCGCGCAGATATTCATCTTCGTTGGTAGGTCTGGGCTCTAGATAAGTCTCATTTTTGGGTCCATCTGGCCATGGCTGGTTTCTCTCCTGCACCATTGCAGGCTGTTGTGGTATCCATGCCTCATTCTCCAAACCTTGCTCATGTGGACCGTTGTCTCTGGAGACAAATCTTGTTTCCTGAAGAATCCTCGACTGACAAACCAAAAAAGATGCTTTTGAAAAATATAACAAACTAGAAATTCGATCACAAAACCACTTAAAGTGACATCCATTCATAGTTTAGATGTGCAGACCACCTCTTCGTCAGCCCCCAACAGACAGGACAAACTACAAAGGAAAAAACAATAGAAACTATACCAGCGGATGCTGAACTACAAATGTGTTTACCCCTTGGAGCACATGCATGATCATATACAAGTGGGTATGTGAACTGTGATGTATGTGTCCAGAAATCATTACTAATATCAAACCAAAAATTGGATTACCAAACAATCAAAAGATAAAAAGAAGAAGAAATTTATCTGCAACCAAATAAAGTGCTCAGTAAATTCAAGCACTATGTCAAGATCAGTATGATTATCAAAAAATATTATCATCTGCAATTCATCCAAGGATCTAAAAAGACAACAATTTTCTAGTTCTCTATAGAACTCTAAGAGAAAAAAAAAAAAAAAAGCTGGTCCAGCTATCTGATATATTTAAGTGCTCTAAACTGACATTGGAAGCTGGTTCCATTCATATGTGCTCCCAATAAAAGGACAGCATGTACAAAATAAGAACACAGAAGATCATAATGAGAAGGTGAAATACCAATATCCAGCAGTATTTTGACTTTTGAGTGTTTAGTTTAAGCCCTTTCAGAAGCTTCCCTTTGAACCCCACTCAAGTCCTTTGTCAAACCGTTAATATCCTTAATCCCATAACCTCCCATAACAAATCCCACTTCTCCTCATATTAATCATGCATTTGCCTTATACCACATCTGTTTACAACAAGCAAAAATCTATGTAACAGTCCCAAAATATTTTTTTCACTCATAATATCACACCTTCCACTGTCTCTAATTATAATATGCACAAAATTTGAACTACATATCCTTCAGATGCCCATATTTAATATATCACAAAGGTCTTCATTGATGAAAATTATAGGGCAGAGAACCACTGCTCTCCTAAGCTCACAAGCCCATACCTTCACAACTTTAGCTCCCTATCACCCATAAAACCTAGACCTTGTAATCACCTTTTCTTTCTCTAGCTTTCACTTTTATAATTCAAAGACTAGCCAGATAAGCAGCTTACTGAATCCACCAAATACTTTAAAATTAAAGAAAAGACAAAAAAAAAAAATTACCTTAGAAAACTCTAAACCGTATTTAAAGAGAGAAAAAAAATGACACACCTTCCTGATAGCTAACTAATACATATCCAATTTTTCTGCATTGATTATTTTGCCCCTGACATGGGTCTTAGGACCCTCAACAGGCCCATCCTAAGCCCTTTGTCCCTCCCAAGTGGCTGACTGAATCAGAATAGCTCTTTATCCAAGTACAATCAAATCAGAACACTCCAAGACCATAGCATCATAACAGTCACCAGCAGGAATTAGATTGGTGCAGTGCAGATAAGGTAATATATCAAGAAAAAATTGATCTGGTGCCAGAAGGAACTATACTTCTTTAACTATGATATCCTAGCACCTGATCAACTATATTTTAACAATTTCATAGTCAGCAACATGTACGACACCTATAGGTGCCATGGATGGTTACATGGACATGCATCAACACAACCATAAATCTACCAATCGGACAGAAGGTTCTCCCAGAAACTTAGTTCTACATCCTCAACAGTTCACCCACTGGCCTCTCTGCAACCAGCAGAGTCCAAAAGAATGCATTATTGCTCTCCATATAACAGTAAGAGCCTCTGATTTGATGTGCATTGGAATGATATAGACATAATTTCACTAGTAAATTCAAGCTAAGCAAGAGAGACTGATCTTGTCACCCATTCCAAACCAAATCAAATACCATATCCTCCTTTTAAGAGTAATAAAAACACTAGAACTAAAGTGTTTCTGAGAAGATTTCAAAAGAGGGGCATTACCCTTCTATGCCTGAAGATTCCTGCTACTAAGGTTTGACCATCCATGTCTAACATCACTTCTTCTTTCAGAATAATCAAGATGAATACAAAATTAGGTTTGAAAAATGGAACTAGGAACAATCTGACAAAGCATTTGCAACTATTGTCTTCTCTAATGATAATTTCTCATGTGTTAACAGTTTAAAAGTAATCCTCTGTTTTGGTGGCAGAGAAACACTCTTCTTAACGATGAAATTGTAAAAATTGGCAAGGTGGAATAAAGCAAGGATAACGAAAATCATCAAACAAATAAATATAAAGCCATTGTTCTTCATCGACCAAGACAATCACGATGTTAATGCACGAAATCAATTGACCCATTGATTTCATAGGAACAACTTATGACCTCAAGAAACCAAAAGATAACAACTTGGGAGGGAATTCCAGCAGATACCTGACCGAAATCCGCCAGCTTGAGTACCCCCTCGGCGGAGATCAGCAGATTGGACGGCTTGAGATCACGGTGGACCACCGAGTGCCGGTGGCACGCGTCGACTCCCCTTAGGATCTGAAGCATCCACTGCTTGACCTCGCCGACTGCGAGGCCGCCGCCTTTCTTGGCGTCGCTTATGACGGAGGCGAGATCGGCGGGCAGGAACTCCAGGACGAGCACGGCGTCCTCGTCCTCCTGCCAGTAGTACTCGACGAGGTCGACAACGTTGGGAGAGTCCCGGAGGATCTGGAGGGCCTCGATCTCCCGGAACGAGCTCTGATAATCGTGGATCTCCTTGAGGGCCACCACGACGCCGTCCGACCGCCGGCGGCCGCGGTATACGTCGGCATAGGCGCCGGAGCCGATGCGTTCGAGGATCTCGTACCTCTTGGTGATCTCTGACCGGCCGTAGATGCTCCAGCTCCTAGAGGAAGGTGCAGGCGCGTCCATGGCGGCGGCGGCGATCGAGAGGCGGACGAGGCGGAGCTAGGGCTTCGGCGAGGGCTTTCTACTCTTCGGAGTGGCCGGTGTTTTTCTACGGCCACAAGCGTGCCGAAGCGGATAGGATTTCACGTAAAAGCCCTTGGTGTTCAAGAAATTACCATGCCGAAGAAGAGAAAGTCCTTATGTAAATAGTTACAAGTCAAGGGGCATCGAGGCTCGAGCGTAATCGGAGTTTTCTTTTAAATATAATTAATACTAACAGTTCATGTGGCGTTGCCGTGGACATCAGGTTTGAATTTAAGCCGCTTTGGTTCAACCTGGGATTCGATAAGCAAACGTGTATTCTACGGTAACTTTATTACTAATCTTAAAAAGTTATTACAGAAATAAAAATATAATTTTTTTAAAAAATAATTTATTTTTTTATTATTTTAAATTTTTATTTAATTAAAAATTTAGTATTTCATTTTATTTTATAATTAATGCAGTATTACTTTAAATTATATTTAGATATATAAAAATAAGCATGTATTTCATTAGAGATAGATGAAGATTATTTTAGAAATCTTAAAACTACTTCTGATCAAATGATAAAAAAAATAAATTATCAATTTATTTATTAATATAATTATTTATATAAATTATTTTTTTATTAATTAATTTATTATTACAATCTATTAAAAGTTTACATGTTATGTACATATATTAGTAATGATAGCATGAGAAAAGTGAATATCATTATCTTTTGTGGTGGACATTGTTATATACATATATTAGTAACGGTTAGCCAAGACTACATCTTTTTCTTTTTTATATTTAATATCATAAATTTTTTTGTTAGAGGAGGTAATAGCCAATTTTTTTTTTTAGCCACTGTGAATACGGCAAATGAAAATAAAACTATTCCAGAAGGAAGCATAGAATACGAATTCTAGAATACAAACATTTGACTGGATTATCAATTTCTAGAAGCTCATCACCTTTTTTTTTTCTTTTTTTAATGCCTGTTTAAGAAAATAGCATGTAATAAAGTTCTATTTCAATCAGAAATAGAGCTTCCAAATACTGTCTAAAAGAATTCATGACTTCCGCTTCAATTATATGTTCTTATAAATTTGAATTGAATGCTAGACAACGGATGCACTAAATTAACATTCAAAAGAGAACCGATCGATGAAATGCCTCACTTGAAAGTGTGATTACATCTAACAGAGCTAGTTTAAAGGCAAGAGTGGTTGCAGTTTGTGAACTTTGTGGTTTGGAGCTTACAAACCAAGCACTTTGATTGTGGCCTTATAGCTTGAAGAATTATTTTTTAATAAATTCTCATTAATTATAGTTCTATTTTCTGTGCTAATTGTTAAATTTGTAAATATATATAAGTGCTTGCCATGACATAACAATATTACAAAATAAGAATTATCACTAAAAAGAAATAAAATAATATAAAAAGATATAAGAAAATAAATGCAGTTAATATACATGGATTATATTTAATAAATATAAAAATAAAAATTATATATAATCAAATATATGACGATTAAAAAAGGAATCATGCCTAATAATAATAGAATGAAGCTAGCGGATAACTGATATTAATTCACCAAGTTGTTTCACATGATTTAATGCCATCAAAAGTTCAGACTGCATGCATGGTTTTTGATCTGTCAGAGAGTTCGTTGATGCAGGTTCTTTTGCAAGAGATAATGGAGAAGTAAAGAAGGCTCAAACCATGCAAGCTTCGTACGTCAGTCATAATGTCTGGCACCGAATTTGAGAGCCAAGCCATTGAAGATTCACAAGCAAATGTCGCCATTTTTCTCGGAAAGATATTACATCTCGCATTTTCTTTTGTGTTACCTGTCTGTAAGTTGTTGTTATTAATGAGCTTCTTTGCTTGTTGTTTATCTTAATGATGGTTACTTAAAGAAAAGAAAAGAAAAGAAAAAAAAAAAGAGGGCAGGGCAATCCTAATAATCTCACTTTGTCTATCATATATGATATAATAGAATGGATTTTGCAGCTAGATGCATAATTGTGATTTAAAAAAATGACTCGATGCAAATACCATGATTTGCTCTATAAACCTTTAAAATAATATTATGGTCTTGCTTGATTGGCAAGAACCATCTAGAGGAAAGAGATTTTCTTGAAAAAGTAAAAGATTAGCTTTTATTTTGTTGGAGGATTCATATAGATCGGAAAAAAAGGTAGCCTTCCAATGAAAAAAAGAAAAAAATCCTACATTAGAAGGTAGAAATCCGTCCAAAAAAAAATGGAGAAGTCACTTTTTCATAGGCAAAGAAGTTTTATTATTATTATTATTATTATTATTATATTTTATTTTATTTATTTTACAAGCACTAAAAATGCTCCTAATCTGAAAAATAAAAAATTGTCAAATTGATGAATTTTTTTTTTTATATTTGCTTATAATTTTTTAGTCAGTATTAATTTTATCTTATATTTTGATTTTTATTATCAAAATGATGAAAAAAAGCTCATGAATTCGAAATCTTGTATTTTTCTATTCATGGTCTCTCCTCAAGCAGCATATAACTCCTAAAGTAGAGACGATTCTCATGGCCTAAGGTCAAAATGCCATTAATTCAAAGAGTTTATTTATAAAAAATTTAAATAGATGGAAATGTGTTTTGAGTAGTTTATCAAGGCAGTGTAGTTTTCATTTAAAAATACATTTTTTCTTTTAGTAAAACACCCTAAGGACTTTCTCATGTAGAGGGAAAGAGAGGAGTATATTTTTTTGACTTACTTATGATTGCAATAATTCTATTTAAAGCGTCTATATGGCCATCCATTAAGCATACACATGCGAGACTAATTGATGAGAGGTCATCTGTTACCAATTAACTTTCACTCAAATTTTTGAATCATACAGTTTTTGCTTGCTAATAGATTAGGGCATCATTACAAATGGTATTAGAGCCGATCCGAATATCCAAAAGTTAATGGTTATGAAAGTTGATAGGCATGAGAAAATGGCTACATATGGGATGATGGTAAAGCCTCGCCATGGCGTAAAGCCATTTTTGCAGCACCAATGACTCGATTCAGGATAAATTCTGGCTAACTTATGACGTGCGATGAGAATATCGTATTATAAGAAGAAAGATTGTAGTATCTCAAAAATAGTCTCACATCGGATGAAAAAAAAAATATATGCATATACTTAAATCCATTTGCTACCAATGAACTTTCATTCAAGTTTTTGAGATGCATGATTTCAATCCGTTAATAGATAAATGAAACCAACATATGAGCTTGAGCGTTACACCATCTTGCTTCATGACTCTTCTCTCTGCCTCACACACACATATTGTTGCCCATGACTTGCATCTTCCCCTTTAGTTTTGTGGTTCTTTTTTCAAGCCACCTCTAACTGATCATGTTTACTTTTAATCTCACACAAATCGAGACAAAGATTAGCCATGATGATCTAGGGCATCTTTTTGTTTCATGCTGCTTTGATACATGGAGTTCCTGCATGACCTATTGGTCCTGCTGCCCCTGCACCTCCCTTTCTCCATTTTGAGCATACATTTAGTCCAGATTTTTGATACCTTGTCCATAAACTCATTTTGTTGTTCAAGGATGCAGCTGTATTTATTACTTCTTGTTGATGCTCGATCACTAGAACTGGATGTCGGAGAGAAACTCCGTCTATTGGTGCAGTCCTCTCTGGAGCGAGTGGCCTGCAAGAAGTCTCAAAACTAGAGGAAGCTCTAGTGGAAATCCTTCGATGATCAAGTTAGCAACCAAGGTCACAGTGGAGGGGGACCTCAAAAGAGGCTCCACTCGAAGAGAAGAAGGCTCGAGGTTCGGAGTATCTTCCTCTATGGCAAAGTGTGTAAGTGAATGTAAGTATGAGTATGTGGATGCTTGTACATTTATTCTGGAATCTCTTACCCTTTTTATAGACCTTCGATATCCGCCTGGGGATTAGTCATGTGGAGTTTCATGAAAAGGAATGTCTGTTGGGATAATGGCGATTACATGAATAGAAGCTGATCGGTGGGCTTTGTCCCATCGAGCCATGAGCCTGGCGGTTGGTGAGGCCTGGTCCCATCAACAACATGGGTCAGGTGGTAGGTGGACCTAGTTGCGTCAGTCTACACAAGTCAGATGGTAGATGGGTCTGGCTATGTCAGGCAGTGCGGATCAGGCGATAGGTGAGCCTAGCAGGGGCCGCTGGGGGTCCGACTCGGAGGAATCGGGGCCGGCTTGGAAGAGTCGGGGCTGCTGGGGACTGACTCGAAAGAGTCGGAGCCGCTGGGGTCCGACTCGAAGGAGTTGGGGTCGACTTGGAGGAGTCGGGGCTGCTGGGGACCGACTTGAAAGAATCGGAGCCGCTGGAGACCGACCTGGACAAGTTAGGGCCGCTGGGGACCGGCTCAGAGGAGTCGAGGCCGGCTTGGAGGAGTCGGGGCCACTGGGGACTGACTTGGAAGAGTCGGGGCTGCTGGGGGCTGACTCGGAGGAGTCGGGGCCAACTTGGAGACCAACTTGAAAGAGTTCGGGCTGCTAGGGACCGACTGGGAGGGGTCGGGGCCAACTTAGAGACCGACTTGGAAGAGCCGGGGCCGCCTTGGGGAAGCGCAGCCGTCAGCCTCCATCCACGCTGTCGGTCAGCTTTGCCGTTAATGCCCACGTGGCGCTATCAGCTACATCAGATGCCTCTCCGCTCCTGAGCTCGAGAGGCCACGCATCCATTGACCCTTCGGTGAAAGGAGCACGAAAATTCATAATAATTGCCAGCCTTTGCACACCTTTAATCGCTGGAAGTGCGGCGCGCTCTTCCGAGGTGATGTCGCTTCGAAAATTCTTCATAATCAAGTGAAAAGGTGGGGGATGACATTGGCACCAGACGCACCGAGAGGACATCTCTCGAGGGATGGGAAAAGATGGGTGCCACCATTACTTTGCTGTTCTCCACGTCTTATCATTGGCCAGAAGTCCTGCTCTCTGGGCAGAACCGAGGTGTTGCATCTCGGGCACTGGCAGGATTGTCGACAGTTGGATATCCCATGCAATGGCTGGAGACCACGTGGCGAGACCTCGGGCGAGGCAATTCAAAAATGGGTATAAAACCATCCCTCGCACCCGAGAGAGACCTTTATGCTACCATCGTCTTCTTCATTATCCTCCTCCTTCTGAGCCCTGAGTCTTCGAAGTCTGAAACTTCCAGCCTTCATCTTCTTCCCTGACACCAGGTCAGTTCCCCTTTTTATCTCTTTTTCCTGCACCCATGGATCGTCATGCCATTAGGAAGGATAAGAGGCCCATGGTGAGTTCTTCCAGGTCCTCGGACGAGGAGGATGAGGTCCCCCTGGTCCACCGTAGGCGCCGGCTGGTAGGGGGAATCACCATCCACGATCGCTCGGCGGTAGATGCTCAACCATCCTCTCGAGTGTCCTAAGCTAGGGTAGATCCTCCGCCCTTAGCCCGTCCGGCCTCTCCTCCCGTAGCCAGCTCTGATTTGGCAGGGCTAGGGGGGTGGCTTCCACATTGACTCTCAAGGAAATAGAAAGCCTTAGGAGTAGGTATAGGGTTCCCAGTTTCATCCGGTTGTCTGTGCTTGGACCGAGGACAGAGTGACCTCCGATCTACCCAGTTGGATAGCTCTGTACGAGGAGTTCTTTACGTGTGGGCTGCGTCTTCCCTTGCATCCATTTTTTCTGAACTTGCTAGATAGGTATAGGTTAGTTCCCGCACAGTTGACTCTGAACTCGATTTGGATCATCTGTGTATTCGTCGTCCTTAGCTTCTTCCAGGGCTCAGAAGCTAGGCTTTCCTTATTCCGGGCCTTCTGCAAGCTCTGCTACCACGGCAAGGATGCGTGATGAATTTTCACTTCCAGGCTAGGTCGGGCTTTATACCTTTGTCTCCCCTCCAAAGTTAGGGGATGGAAATTCCGCTTTTTGTTCGCCCACATACAAGGAGTGAGGGTGGATTGGAGAGAACTCGACGTCGGCCCTAATAAAAATTCTACCGTGGATGAGAGGGACCAGGAGCTCTACGACCATATGGTGTCCTCCGAGATCCTCTCCTATAAAGAATTGTTGGCCGAGGAGAATCTCTATGAGGCCGAATTGGCTCCGGCGGTTGGTGAGCGCGAGACTCATCCTTCTCGTCCTCGGGTATAATTTTTTCCTTTTACTAACCATTGGTTTCTTTGTGCAGCAATGAAAGTGCCCGCTGAGAAGCTGAAGTCGGCCATGCGTAAAAAGAGATAAGAGGCCGGCGAGAAAGTAAGGCCGATAAAGAGGGCGCAGCATAAGGCCCAGGGCGAGCCGGCTTGGTCCGCTAAAGTTCCCACAGAGGCGCCCTGACAGAGGCAGCTCCAGCAGTGGCAGCACCCGAGGAGGAGCTGAGGAAAAATGTCTCAGCCGAGGTGTCGGTGGGTGAAGTTGCTCCCGCAGTGGCCGAGGCGAGAGCAGAGGAAGGGGACCAGCCGACCACAACTAAGGAGGTTGACGAGGAGACCCCAGCTGCCGTCGAGCTGGTGGTCATGGACTTGGATCATGAGCAAGCGACTTCCGTCCTTGAGGAATCGGCCGAGGCGATGGAGCCGAGGGCCGATGGTGGACGTCTGGCTTCGCTCAAGCCATAGGCAGGAGAGGTTCCCCGATGGCCGAAGAGGGGGAGCCAGTCCTAATCATGGGTGACGCCGAGGCAGGGCCGAAGGATGAGGGCGAGGCTGAGCCGACAACTACACCACCATCAGCCGCCCGAGTCGCCACCCAGCGGGCGATACGGAAAGTATTGGTCCCGCAGTCGGCACCTAAGCTCTCAATGATGGAGGACGCCAGGTAGGCGGAGAGCCTGCTGGAAAGGCTACACTTGCCGTAGTTCCGCGCGCAACTGTGCCACCATACTCCTGCCGGGCTCCTCGATGCGGCTTACATGTCGGTACTTCAGGTAACCTTTGTTTATACTTCTTTTTGTACTTACTTGATATGATGTATAGCTGATGGGTTGATCTATGCATGTGGCTAACGAGGTCCTCGCCCTCCGAGACTCGATGATTCGGACGTGCGACTCGGCCGCATGCTCCCAGGAGAGAGTGGAAAAGTTTCGAGGCTGATGTAGGGAGGTAACCGAGAAGTTCACCCGGAAGTTGGAAGAGGCCAAGGCCCAAGAGGACGACTTGGCCTGCAAATACCTCTCAGCATAGGTCGATCGGGATGAGTGGAGGGCCCGGTTCAAGGAGGCGGAGAACAAGGCGGCAGTCGAGCTCAACCGATCTTTCGCGGCCGAGGCTAAGCTGGTGATAGTTTCATCAAGTCTAGAGTTGGCCGAGGGGAGGTTGGAGGAGTTGATCCGCCAGCTCAAGGATGCTGAGAACCGGGCTGACACGGCGGCAGTCAAAGCCCAAGCCACCATAGGGAGGGCCGCCATAGTGGAGATGGCGGCACAGGAGGCGGAATAGAGACGGGCTGAGATCATGGCCCAAATTTGGGACACCGGGGCCCGGGCTGAAGAGGCCAAAAGCTGGGCCTGGGGAGCCGAGGCATGAGCCCGGGAAGCCGAGGCCCGGGCTCAGAGTGCCATCGCGGAGTTTCGGGGTTTGCCAGAATTTGAACAAGAGATGATCGAGGCCAGCCTTGACGCCCACGCCCAAGGCTTCAATCATTGCAAGGTGAAAGTTGTCGAGGTCTTTGGAATCAGCAACCCCTATCTCGAAGCCATCCAGCCTGGGGACCTGGATGATGGAGAGTCAGATGGGGATGAGGCCGACGAAGAGCTAGGATCCGGCGGGCCATAGATTAGATTTTTTTGTACTTTTCTTTTCTTTTGTAACCGACTATGAGTCAGATTTTTGTAACTGCTAAGAATATTAAAAAAGAAAAAGGATTTTGCTCAAAGAGTCTCTCTTCGCTTTCTGTAATTGCTCGGATTGTCTACCGTGTCACGATAGTTCCAAAGACTTAGGCTCGGTAGTGAATAGTCTTGGAAACCACATATCTGTCTTGTGACTTTCCAGGGCTTGACCCTTGCTTGAAATAATTCTAGTTTGATCCATGCCCCTAACATCAAAGGCTCCAATTCACATCTCTGTAATGAAAAGTCATAGCCTTCCTCGTAGTTCGACTAAGGCCCACACGGACTCGTTCATGCCGCCGACTGAGTCGCTCGTCCTTCAGCTATTTGATGGGGCAGATGCAGGGCATCAGCCTAGGTCGTGGGAGATTTAAACGCTTTTAGGAATCTTTTTAGGACTGCCTTGGGGTCTAGCCAGCCAACTCGAGGGGTGACTCGAATGGGTACGAGGCTGTTAGGGACTCAAACCGACTCAAGACGTCTCCTAGCTGAACCGAGTGGTGTTTCGTTAGCCGCGATGCCGACGAGATCCTTTAGAACTGCCTCAGAGGTTTGTATGCCGGCCCGAGGGGCAACTCGATCGGGTATGAAGCTATTAGGAACTTGAACCGACTCGAGGGCATCTCCTAGTTGGACTGAGTGGTACTCCGTTAGCCGTGATACCGACGAGCTCCTTTAGAACTGCCTTGGGGATTTGTGTGCCAGCTCGAGGGAAGACTCGATCGGATACGAAGCTGTTAGGGACTTAAACCGACTTAGGGGCGTTCCCTAGCCAGACCGAGTAGTGTTCCATTAGCCACGATGACGACGAGCTCCTTTAGAACTGCCTTAGGGATTTGTGTGCCAGCCTGAGGGGCAACTTAATCAGGTACATAGCTGTTAGGGACTTGAACCGACTTGGGAGCATCTCCTAACCGGACCGAGTGGTGTCCCGTTAGCCACGATGCCGACGAACTCCTTTAGAACCGCCTTGGAGGTTTGTATGCCAACCCGAGGGGCAATTCAATCAGGTACGGAGCTATTAAGGACTTGAACCGACTCGGGGGCATGTCCTAGTCAGACCGAGTGGTGTCCCATTAGCTACGATGCCGATGAGCTCCTTTAGAACTGCCTCAGGGATTTGTGTGCCGATCTGAGAGGCAACTCGATCAGGTACAGAGCTGTTAGGGACTTGAACCGACTTAGGGGCGTCTCCTAGCCAGACCGAGTGGTGTCCCGTTAGCTGCAATGCCGATAAGCTCCTTTAGAACCATCTCGGGGATTTGTGTGCTGGCCCGAGGGATGACTCGATCAGGTATGGAGCTGCTAGGGACTTGAACCGACTCAAGGGCATCTCCTAGCCGGACCGAGTGGTATCCCATTAGCCGCAATGTCGACGAGCTCCTTTAGAACCGTCTTGGGGGTTTTTGTGCTGACTCAAGGGGTGACTCGATCGGGTACGAAGCTGTTAGGGACTTGAACCAACTCGGGAGCATCTCCTAGCCGGACCAAATAGTGTTTCGTTAGCCGCGATGCCAACGAGCTACTTTAGAACCATTTTGGGGGTTTGTGTGTCGGCCTGAGGGGTGACTCGATCGGGTACGGAGCTGCTAGGGATTTGAACCGACTCGAGGGCGTCTCTTAGCTAGACCAAGTAGTGTCCTATTAGCCGTGATGCCGATGAGCTCCTTTAGAACCGCCTCTGGGGTTTGTGTGCCGGCCCGAGGGATGACTCGATTAGGTACGAAGCTGTTAGGGATTTGAACCGACTTGGGGGCGTTTCCTAGCCGGACCGAGTGGTGTCTCGTTAGCCGCAATACCGATAAGCTCCTTTAGACGATAAGTCCTCAGGTTTGGAGGTGAGCCAGATGTAATGTTGGAGGAATTCTTTATTGAGAATCATGGGAGGATACATTATAAATAGTATTGGCAAAGGTTGTCCGCGTTCCAAGTATGCGGGATGGTCGTCCGCTGAGCTCTTCAATCCGGTATGCTCCCCGGTGAAGTACCTCGATGACACAGTAAGGACCTTTCCAATTTGGAGCTAACTTGCCCCCCTCCGTTGGCTTGGATACCTTGGCCTTCTTGAGGACTAGATCTCCAGGACGGAACATCTTGGCACGTACCTAGGCATTGTGATACTTGGCTGCTTGCTGGCGAAAGGTTGCCATTTGGAGCCGTGCTCAGTCCTGCGCTTCATCGATGAAATCGAGGTTGGCTCTCAGCTGTGTGAGGTTATCTTCTTTGTTATAGGACTCTACCTGGGGGCTTGTCAAGCCAATCTCGACAAGGATGATCGCCTCAGATCTGAAGATGAGGCTAAAAGGGGTCTTGCCCATCGGAGCCCTTGGAGTTGTATGGTATGCCCACAACACGCTGGGAAGCTCTTCCACCCATCTACCCTTGGATCCATCCAGCCGGGTTCTGAGTCCACTGAGGATGGTGCGATTCATAACCTTGGTCTTCTCATTGGTCTACGGGTGGCCGATGGAGGTAAATCGGTGGCAGAAGTTTAACTCGGCGCAGAAAGTCTTGAATGTGGCATTGTCGAACTGCCGACCATTATCGGTGATGATGGTGTGGAGCAAGCCGAAACGGCATATGATAGATTTCTAGAAGAAAGCTTTGACTTTGCCCTCGGTGATCTTGGCCAGCGCCTCGACTTCAACCCACTTGGTGAAGTAGTCTATGGTGATGAGTAAGAACCTTCACTGTCCTGAAGCCAGGGGAAACGATCCGAGGATGTCTATCCCCCACTGGGCGAAGGGCTATGGGGCCAAGAGCGAACTCAATGAGGTGGATGGCTATCGCTGAATATGTGCATGCCGCTGGCAGCTGTCGCATCTCTGAACCAACTTGGTGGCATCTTCCCTCATGGTGAGCTAGAAGTAGCCTTGACGGAGGGCCTTCTAAGTTAGCGACCTGCCCCCCAGGTGATCTCAACAGTTGCCTTCATGGATTTCTCTGAGGATGTAGTCGGCGTCTGTAGGTCCAACCCATTTGAGAAGGGGATAGGAGAATGACCTCCTATACAGATGTGTTGGGTTACGAAATAGAAAATCCCAATCTAATTGGAATAAAATGGCAGTGGAAACAAAATAAATTTATTCTATAACCCCCATCAAGAATGACATGCGTTCATAAAACCGAAAGAAGGATAAACAAAATTATTACCTTTTGTCGATCAGTATGTAATCCGTCTGTTCTTGTGTTAGGTTTGCTCGGATCTTCAAAGGTGCTGCCTTTTCAAAAGACGACCACCCTCTACAAGTATCCATACACGAACGAACACCAAAATAGTTTTGAATGCTAGTTCAACAAATCCATTTTTCACAAAAACGAACCATATTTCCAACTCTCTATTTATCCATTTTTAAGGTAGAAGACACGACGCTTCAAAAGCCCCAATCGACATGACCTTTTAAATGCCCAATCGATATAACCTTTCAAATGCCCAATCGATGTGACCTTTCAAATGCCCCATAGACTTTAAACGTACATATTATATATATACAAGTCTGAAAGGGGTTTTGGTTCACTAGGATTTTAATTAATGTTTATTTAAAACTCCTTTTAAATAATAACAATTTAAATCCTTGTCTTTACAAAATAACGATTTAAATTTTTAACAAAAAACATTTATGGATTATTTCCTTATCCAATAAGAAAATATAACAAATTAATTACTTATCATAATTTAAATTACAAATTTAAATTTTCTTAAAATTAAACTCGAATCTAAATGACAACTAATTATTATTTGTAATTTAAAATAACCTCATAATTTTAAATTACATAGAGAGTAACAAACTGTAACCATTATTGTCCGTTCTTAGTGTGTGACCCTATAGGTTCAATTAACGTTGGCAGTAGGCCTAAATCACATTTTGATCCTACAAGTCATAAACGGCCTCTAGCAAGACATTATGACTACCCAAGTTAAATGAAAAGCTTATGTTTCGAGACAACCTTAAAGTAGCTATTGACATAATCCTTTTGTCACATGATATCTTGATAGAATATAAGGCATGGATAAAGTCAACCTTATATCACTCTATCTTTAATTTCTCGAAACCCAATTAGACTGACTAGACAAATGATATTGATCTCCATCAATTCATTTGAGCATGGCCATGCATTTCTCAATCTCATCATCGAGGGGCCCAGAGATATCTCTCTTATAATAAGAGGGACAAATTCCATCTTAATCACTCATATCTCACTACATGATTCTTATTATGTTCAATCATAATCTTTATAATCATCCGGTTAAAGACAACGTTTGATTATGTCAAAACATAATATTCCTCATATTGAGAACTATAGCAATCTCAGGTCTAAGGATTTAATGACATAGCTACTAGAGATTAACTTATGACTTTGATCCATGTATTAATCTCAAGGCGAGTCTTGTCCAATATTTGTTCTCAACAAATACATATAAATTTGATTTGTATCTCATACACATATTCATCCCATGAATATTAGTCAAATTTTATACTAATCTTAATTTATTGTTATTCCCACAACAATAACCGATTAGGGACATTAGAATAATTCATAATATTATTCAAGGATATTATTATATAATAAACATGCAAATTATGATAATAGTAAATGCTCATAAATATTAAAAATATCATGTCCATACAATAGGCCTAGGGCACTATTACTAACAATCTCTCACTTGCACTAGGCCCACTCATCAATGTATCTAATACCTATGAACCTAGCAAGACGATCATGCTTTGCTTATGGTAAAGGCTTAGTCAATGGATCAGCAACATTGTCATCTGTTGGAACTCTGCATATTTGTACGTCAACTCTCTCAATGATTTCTCGAATGAGATGATAACGCCTAAGAATGTGTTTGGATCGCTGATGTGACCTGGGTTCCTTTGCTTGTGCGATAGCACCATTATTGTCACAATGAACATCAACAGGATTTGTGATGCTAGGAACCACTCCAAGGTCAGTAATGAACTTCTTGATCCAAACTGCTTCCTTTGCTGCATCAGATGCTGCTATGTATTCAGCTTCAGTTGTAGAATCAGCAACAGTGCTTTGCTTCGAACTTAGGAGGGCGTTAGTAGCCCCTTAGACTTGCATGAGAGCCTTGTAGCTCTCGAGATGATCGAGGGGATCCATCGTACCCTCGTACGGATCTAGCTGGGGGAGTTAGAATCTGGAGGGGACGGGTTCGTCCAAAATTTGGCGAGTGTAAGGAGGTCGAGTGTCGTACTCTTCTGCGTCTGGCTAGTTGTTGACTTTTTTGGTGAGTTCCTTCAGCCGCCAGTGGTACTCGTCCAGGCATTACTTTGCCTGGTGGTTAATGGTTGGTATCTTCTTTGGTGGCCTAGAAGATGAAGAAGAAGAAGAAGGGAGGAGCGTGGGGGGTGGTGCTTTCGCTTTGGCTCTTCCTGGCATTGGGGCTCTGGGGAAGACTCGCTCGGGTTGTGAGCAGGGGAGCGTGACCTCTTAAAGGGCTCCCGACGGTGCCTTCTGAGAGAGGCACGATGGTGGCCAGCCTCCCGACTGGGAAATCTTCCCCACACAGACTACTGACTAGCCAGAGCAGCAAGTGATGGTGCATGTGGAAAATGTTAATGTTGGGTGGCCACAGACTGCTGCTCCTGGAGTCCGTGGATCATCGCCGTAAGAGTTTGGACTTGTTGGGTGAGTGCGGCCAGCTGCTCAGCTTGAGCGGCCGCGACTGGTGGCGCGAGAGTAGCCGAAGGATTAGCAACAGGGAGGTTGGCCTCTTGTTGTTCCGCTGGTTGAAGGTGTTCCCCAGGACAACTGGCAGAGGCATCTTGAGCACGCGTCACCACCATTGTTGATGAAGAGGGAGAGGAGAACTCGCAAACAAGTGTTATAGAGCTCGTCTTTTCGCCTGCCCCCCTACCTGGCCTGCCAATCTGTTGACGCTCGATCACTGGAACTGGACGTCGGGAAGAAACTCCATCTGCTGGTGCAATCCTCTCTGGAGCGAGTGGCCTGCAAGAAGTCCCGGAACCGGAGGAAGCTCCGGTGGGGACCCTCCGACGGTCAAGTTAGCAACCGAGATCACAGCAGAGGGGGAGCTCAAAAGAGGCTCCCCTCGAAGAGAAGAAGCTCTGAGGTTCGGAGTATCTTCCTCTGTGGCAAAGTGTGTAAGCAAATGTAAGTATGACTGTGTGGATGCTTGTACCTTTGTTCTAAAATCTCTTACCCTTTTTATAGACCTTCGGTATCCGCTTGGGGATTAGTCACATGGAGTTCCATGAAAAGAAATGTCTATTAGGATAATGGTGATTACATGAATAGAAGTTGGTCGGTGGGCTTTGTCCCATCGAGCGCATGGACCTGACAGTTGGTGGGCCTGGTCCCATCAACAGCGTGGGTCAGGCGGTAGGTGGACCTGGCTGCATCAGTTTGCACAAGTCAGATGGTAGGTGGGTTTGGCTGTGTCAGGCAGCGCGGATCAGGCAGTAGATGGGCTTGGTAAGGACCGCTGGAGACCGACTTGGAAGAGTCAAAGCTGCTGGGGGCCGACTCAAGGGAGTTGGGACTGGCTTGGGGAATCTGTTAGGATTTAGTCCCTAATGAACAGTAGTAGGATTTCTTGTTGATTTTCTTGGTTGGAACTCTCTCCCTCTTCCCTCTTCACTGTGCGTGCGCTCTTCACGTTCTTGGCTGGAGCTCTCTTCACCCGTTGACCCCTTTGACCTTTTCTTGAGAAAATCTCAAGCTCCGGCGTGAGAGATTCCTTTCCTTCGCTCCACGTGAAGCCTTATTTCGTCTTCACATTGATCGGACGCTGGATTCCAATGCAACGCTTGATTAACTCCTCGCGATCTCAAGAGCAGCACCCTTCCCCTTCATGTGTTCCCGTGAAAAACGAGTCTTTGCGTATTCCTAGGAGGAATACGTCTTCAATGGAATTCAATGCACGCTCTTCCGTGGAATTAATGCTCCTGGGATTTGAAGCGTCTCACCAGTTGACCTGTCACGCTCCTCCTCCAACGAAGACTTTTCCTGAGAGATCGTGTGGCCGAGGAAAGAAGAAGAGAGAGAGGGAGGAGAGAATTTGGGAAAAGAAGAGGGCTGCCGCCTGCAATGAGAGAAGGAATTTTTGGGAGAAAAGAATCTGTTCTCTATTCCATCCAAACCCTAGAGACTAGGGTTTAAATACATCCACGAAGTGGGCCAGGCCCAGACTCAACAAAAAACTCCCATGGACTAAACCAATGAGATTAAACTAATCCCCAAGCCCGTGTACACCCGTGACTTGATTTAATCTCAACCCTTGGACTCAAACCCAGCCCAATACAAGTTAGCCCACCTGGGCCTTGATAGCACCACACCAGGCCCAACAATCTCCACCTTGGTGCTTTCAAGGCCTCAGCACGTCCACTGTGTCCATCAGCTTTAACAACGAAATACACTTTTGAAAACTGTCCCGTGGAAGAACCTTAGTCAGTGCATCTGCTGGATTTTCTTTGGTGTATACCTTCACCAGCTCCACCTCACCATCTTCCACCAGCTCTCTGATCCTGTGGTATCTGAGGTCAATGTGCTTCGTCCTGGCATGATAGACTGCATTCTGCGCAAGCATCAGAGCACTCTGGCTGTCACTATGCACCTGGACAACCTTCTGATCAAGTCCCATCTCCAGCATCAAGCCCTTCAGCCAAAGAGCTTCCTTTGCTGCCTCTGTGATACCTATGTATTCTGCCTCCGTGGTAGATAAGGCTGTGATGGGCTGCAGACATGATCTCCACGATACTGGACCACCAAACAGGCTGAACACAAAGCCTGTTGTGGATCTCCTAGTGTCCACATCTCCACCAAAGTCTGCATCCACATACCCATATAACTGCCCACGAGCCTCCTTGGATAAGTTGGATCTCTCAGCATCTTCTTGCTGTCCATAGCAAATACCAACCCCAACTGTACCTACCAAGTACCTGAAGATTCCCTTCAGTGCTCGCCAGTGCTCCCTACCAGGCTGCGCCATGAACCTGCTCACCTGGCTCACTGCATGGGCTATGTCTGGCCTACAACATACCATGGCATACATAAGGCTCCCAACACCAGAAGCATATGGTACCTTCTCCATCTCCTGAGCCTCCACCTCAGTCTGTGGTGACATGGTCTTCGATAAGGAAAAATGTGCTGCCAAAGGTAGTGCTGTCGGTTTGGCATCCTTCATCCCATATCGCTCCAGAATCTTTTTAATGTAGCCACCCTGACTCAGATGCAGCACACCTTTGGATCTATCTCTGATGATTTCCATCCCTAGGATCTTCCTGGCTGGCCCCAGATCCTTCATCTCAAACTCCCGAGACAAAGCTATCTTCAGTTCCTGTACAGCCTTCTCACTCTTGCATGCTATCAGCATGTCATCTACATACAAGAGTAAGTACATCCTAGACCCATCATCCAGAGATTTAACATACACACAAGAATCATACTCACACCTGGAAAGTCCAATGCTCCTAACATAAGTGTCAAATCTCTTGTACCACTGCCTCGGCGACTGCTTCAGCCCATACAGAGATTTCTTCAGCAAACAGACTTTCCCATCTGATCTTGGTTCTCTAAACCCTGGTGGCTGCTCCATGTAGATGCTCTCCTCCAAATGACCATGGAGGAATGCTGTCTTCACATCCATCTGCTCCAGCTCCAAGTCCTGAGCTGCTACAATACTCAATAATAGTCTGATGGAAGTGTGCCTGACAACTGGAGAAAATATCTCACCATAATCGATGCCTTCTTTCTGAGAGTATCCTTTGGCCACTAGTCTTGCCTTATACCTGATACCCTCTTGTTCTGAAGCTCCTTCCTTGCGCTGATAAACCCATTTACAACCAATGGGTTTCTTTCCTTGTGGCAGCTGGACCACCTGCCACGTATTATTGCTGTGAAGAGACTGCATTTCCTCTGCCATAGCATGGATCCACCTATCTCTATCCTGACTTTCCATAGCCTCCTCATAGGTGAAAGGGTCTCCATTCGCTGTCACCAGGGCATATGACAACGAATCCTCAAAGCCGTATCGAACTGGTGGTCGCACGTTCCTCCTGGGCCTTTGCTGTGCGATCCCAGTATCAGTCCCCTGTCCAGCTGCATCCTGCTGAACTCCCTGGCTTCTACCCCCTCTGTCAGTCCTCTCCACCTGAATCTCAAATCCTCCTGGTCCACTAGCAAATGGCACAACTGTATAGGAGGTTGTCTGACTAGTGTTACCGTGTTCTACCTCCTGTAGTCCCTGCTGTGCATCCATGCCACTTCTGTTCTGGAGGATTGAGCTCTCATCAAAGGTTACATCTCTGCTGATGACAACCTTCTTCTCCAAGGGGTCCCATAGCCGATACCCCTTGACTCCTCGCGGGTAGCCTAGGAACACCATCTTCTTAGACCTGGCATCCAACTTACTCCGCTCCCCAGCTCCAACATGCACATATGCTGTGCATCCAAACACCCTTAGATGGTTTAGGCTTGTCTTCCTTCCAGACCATATCTCCTCTGGAATGTCTCCATCTAACCTGGTGTGCGGTGACCGATTGACCAAGTAGCTAGCTGCATCTACTGCGTCAACCCAGAACATCTTTGGAAGCCCTGCCTGCAGCCTTAAGCATCTTGCCTTTTCCAATAGTGTTCTGTTCATCCTCTCAGCCACCCCATTCTGTTGAGGAGTTCCCATCACCGAGAAGTGCCTTCTGATGCCCCACTCCTCACAAAAAATCTGGAACTCCCTGCTGGTGTATTCCCCGCCATTATCAGACCTCAGACACTTCACACTTTTACCCTGCTCCTTCTCCACCTCAGCCTTCCAGATTTTGAACTTGGTGAAGACCTCTGATTTCTCCTTCATAAAGTAGATCCACAGCTTCCTTGAGAAATCATCTATCAGGGTCATAAGTATCTGGCCCCATTCCTTGCAGAAACTGGGGCTGGTCCCCAGACATCTGTGTGTACTAACTCCAGGGGTTCAGCACTCCTAGCTGTGCTGACTGAGAACTGTACTCTCCTCTGCTTTCCCATCTGACAAGGCTCACAGATCTCCATATCTCCGCTACTCAAGTCTGGAAGCAGACCTCTCTTGCTCAGTTCTTTCATCCCCTTGTCTCCCATGTGGCCCAGGCGGTAATGCCACATCCTGTACACATCCCGGGGATCTTGCTCCACAGCTGCCACCTCAGATTTCACAGTCATCACAGAGCCCTCCATCTTGTATAGATTATTTTCCAGCCTCCTCCCTCTCATCACCACCATGGCTCCATTGGAGATGTTCAGAACTCCACTCCTGGCACGACTGCTGAAGCTGTATCCAGTCCGCTCCAAGTACCCCAGTGATACCAGATTCTTCTTGAGTTCTGGAACATGCTTCACACTGGTAAGAGTGCGCACCATACCATCAAACATCCTCACCCTCACTGTGCCAATACCTGCCACCTTGCAAGGGTGATTATCTCCAAGAGTCACATTCCCCTCCTCAACCTCTGTGTAAGTACTGAACCACGACCGGTTGGGAGTGTAATGATGAGAACAGGCTGAATCCAAGGTCCACATCTCTGTGCTGTGCCTGTGATCATCTGATACAACCAAGAGATCATCCTCCACCTCCTGATCTGCAACTGTACTCACAGACTCAGATCCTCCTTTTTCTCCCTTCTGATTTTTCCACTTAGGACAATTCTTCTTAAAATGTCCTACCTCTCCACACTTATAGCACTTCAGCTCTCTCTTGCCTTTCCTGGACTTTGATCGTCCTCCAGACTTACTTCTGTCCCTGCCCTACCTCTGCCTGTCCTTTCCCCAACTGATAGACCCTCCTGGGGAACAGCTTCCTTGGTCATCTTCTCCCTCTGCTCATTCGTCCGAAGCACCGAGACAATATCTTCATAAATTAATGTCTCCTTCCCATAGAGCAGTGTTGTGACCAATGAGTCATAAGACGTGGGCATTGAACATAAAAGCAGAAGTGCTTTATCTTCTTCCTCCATCTTGACCCCAACATTCAGAAGTTCATTGCTCATCTGGTCGAATATCTGGATGTGACCCAGCACATCTCCACCTTCTGACATCCGAAGGCTGTAGAGGCGCTTCTTCAACATCAACTTGTTGCACATATTCTTTCCCATATAGAGGGTGTGCAACTTCGTCCAGAGTCCCTTCGGGGTCTTCTCCTCCAGCACTGAATAGAGGACTGAATCCGCCAGACAGCCCCTGATCATTGAACATGTCTTCTTCTCCAATGAAATCCACTGCTTGTCTGTCATCCCATCTGGCCTTTCCTCCAAAGCCAATCTAAACCCTGCTGCACAAGGAGGTCCTCTACCCGGACTTTCCACATGGAGAAACTTCCCTTCCCATCAAACTTCTCAACCTCTATTTTTATGCTACTCCCCATGGCCAATTTCAAAAATAGCACAAAAATAAATTTTATAAAATAGAGAAGTACCTTGACGAGATTCTGTTGAAATTATTTCAACTCCTTGAAGGCCTCCAGATTACTCCTTGAACCAGGCTCTGATACCACTTGTTAGGGTTTAGACCTTGACAAGAAAAGAATAATAAGGAATGAAGGTAAATTTCAAGGGATAACCTGAATAGCAATGGGATTCCCGTTCAACAAAGAAAAGGAATTTACTTCTTGAAAAAGGAGGAAGATGGGGAGGAGAAAGAAAGGGCTGCCGCCCTGATGAGAGAAGGGAATTTTTGGGAGAAAAGAATCTGTTCTCTATTCCATCCAAACCCTAGAGACTAGAGTTTAAATACATCCACGAAGTGGGCCAGGCCCAGACTCAACAAAAAACTCCCATGGACTAAACCAATGAGATTAAACTAATCCCCAAGCCCGTGTACACCCGTGACTTGATTTAATCTCAACCCTTGGACTCAAACCCAGCCCAATACAAGTTAGCCCACCTGGGCCTTGATAGCACCACACCAGGCCCAACAGAATCGGGGCTGCTGGGGACCAACTCGAAGGAGTCGGGGCCGGATTGGAGGAGTCGGGGCCGCTGGGGACTGGCTCGGAGGAGTTGGGGCCACTGGGGATCAGCTCGGAGGAGTCGAGGCCGGCTTGGAGGAGTCGGAGCCGCTAGAAACCAACTTGGAAGAGTCGGGGCCGCTGGGGGCTGACTTGGAGGAGTTGGGGCCGACTTGGAGACTGACTTGGAGGAGTCGGGGCCGACTTGGAGACCGACTTGAAAGAGTCGGGGCCACTGGGGACCGACTCGGAGGGGTCGGGGCCGACTTGGAGACCAATTTGAAAGAGTCGGGGTCGTCTTGCGGATGCATAACCATCAGCTTTCATCCACGCTGTCGGCCAGCTTCGTCGTTAATACTCACGTGCCGCTATCAGCTACATCACTTCTCATCAGACAATTTTGGTGCTTTAACATGGTTTTAAAACTTTATTCTGGAAGGAGACACCATGCCATGTTTTCTTCTGATTGTTTTGCACTTGGTGGCTGGAGGGTGGTGCCTTTTATCCTCAAGTAAAAACTTTCTTACATCATGAAGTTTGATTTGGGATGCAATCCAAGCTGGTAAAACTGATGCATCTTTTAGTGATGTTAGTTTTTAAGTATTTTCTCCTGCCTCTTGCATTACAATATCGTTGGGACTTTGGACAATGCTTGATGTTCATGGTTATGGTAGTTACTGTTGCACTCCCAAATTTCACATTAGAGCATTCTGTTGGGCTGGGTTTGCTAGCTTCAAAATCTGTGGATGCCGCCAACTAATTGAGAACTGAGAACAAGAAAATGCTCATCTATATTCCAACTTGAGAATTTTTTCTGAAGCATGTGTATTGACAAAGTTACACTCATGCCTGAAAGGAAAAATAATACTGATAAAAGATCAAAGTTTCACAGTATGCAGACTTTGGTGACAGTAATATCAATGGAAGGTTGTCTAATTGGTCTCCAGACTTGCATTATTTATTATTTGGTAAAAGAAAATGAAAACGAAAACTAAAGGTGCTTTAGATCAGCAATAATCCATCTTAATAATTTAATATTATTATGCATACTATCATGTTTAACAATTGGATACAATGATCTAATAAATAATATTTGTTCTCGATAATCTAAGATTATTACAAATAATAATAATTTGATTTTTATATAAAAATAAATATTAAAATTATCAAGGTTCAATAATTTCAGATCATACTCTTCACTTGCTTTAAATTCTTTCATCCCGATCTACGTTCAATAATTTAAATTCTTTCATCAACCCGTAAACAATTTATATTATATTATCATATAATATTATATTACATAATATCATCTAATATAATAAAAAAGTATTGTCAAGGTAAATAAAAAATGGTAGTATTGTATTTTTGATGATTTAATTATTCAATATATTATTATTAAAAATATAAAATTTTTGATAATATTATATTATTATAATTAAAAACTAAGGATTCTTAGACCTCAAGGATAGCCTTCAAACTTCTACGTCATCACCACTTTCAAAGAGAAGATAGCGATCGATGGAGCTCATTTTGTTTATTTTAATTTTTTAAAAAATATCTTATGTATTATCTTCGATGTATGAAGAAGTATATTGAGCATATGCATTGATAGGATCACACATATTATGATTCATTAGGTCATAGCATACAAGTAATATGCACATTTAATACACATCTTATACATGAAGATGATGCACAAAGATTTTTTTTAAAAAAAAAATTCAGGCAACCCGGATATTCCTCAATTGGTGCTCTCTATCATGAATTATAATCGCAGTGCTCCCAGCTACCATTATCTACTGTGATTTCGTGCAACAACCCACAAACCAATTGATGCCATGAACTAGGTTATAGAAATAAATAAATGGAGAGAATGATAATCATTTCTAGAAAAATGTGTTCTTGAAGTCAGTGGTCAAAGTCAACAAATGCTGCTGTATTATGGAGCAGTGATCTTTTTTTCCATGCGGGACCCACTAATTGGGTAACCCCTGCCAAAAGTCAAAGTCAAGATAGGCCGACCACTGCGATAGATTGCGGCGGGACGCGGCTTGGTTGCAAGACTTACAAA
The DNA here is from genome assembly GCA_900491605.1 of Calamus simplicifolius. Lineage (NCBI taxonomy): Eukaryota > Viridiplantae > Streptophyta > Magnoliopsida > Arecales > Arecaceae > Calamus > Calamus simplicifolius. The sequence goes on along the minus strand of UESW01004568.1, from coordinate 10,618 downwards.
AAAAAAAAAAAAAACTAAAAACAAAAATACCAGTTGAGCGGATGTGCAATTTGGCATTACATTCAAAGCGCGTTTGATCCACCGGACTAAAGAGGAATATTTTTTTTTTTCATATTTTGTAACATCCCAAGGACAACTGATTTAATTAATTTTATTAATCAGTTAAAAATACATAATTCAAAAATTTAAATAAAAATTAATAAATACTAAATTAACTTAAATTATAAACGCACAGTATCTTATTTTTTATTCAATATGCAACTATTTTTGAACTTTTGATGGTCCAACGCCATAATGAAATTTTACTATTATTACATGAGTAATTTTTTTTTTCTCATCAATTTTTATATATTTGAATAAACTCTAACATCATTTATAATATTTTACCTATTAATTTATATAACTTCATTGGTGGAATGAAATCATGCGATTCCTAAACACGAGTGAAAGTTAATAAATAATAAATAAATTTAAGATATAAGCACATAATTTTTTTTAATTAAAATTATTTTTGAAATGTTACATATTTATTATGAATAGAATCACAAGATCACTGCAATTAAGGAATACAGTTACTATTCTATTTTTTTTTGCCCTTTCTGTAATATATATAATACTGATATGATTGTTATAACTAGAAAAATATATGTATAAGCTAGCTTAATTCTCTAATGATAATTTATATCCCGCCGTTCTTCCTTCCATCTGCTACCAAAATCTCTAGACCAAACTTGCCGGCAAGTTCCGAAAGATTCACAAGCTCACACGCCTACAGTGCCCCGGCCCCTTCGTGTTTGACTTCAAAGTTTCCAACTCATTCGTCCATGGACGTATCGTATCCTGGCGTTGCCTGGAATCTCTCTTCCTTCTAAAGCAAGAGTTATAAATTACACCATGAGCGATCGAGTTGAGTGAAAGAAACCATCTTGCGAGCTGGAATGGGTAGACCCAGCCTAGCAATGCCCAGCCTGCGGCCGTGGAGCCTGGCTTCGGCGGCGAGGCTCAGCATGCCACGGACTCTCCGGCGCCGTACCCTCCGACGGTGCCATACCCTCCGCCGTGGAACAGTGAGGCTCCGCAGCACCGGCCGGAGGTCTCTGGTGGCACTCCGGCACCATGCCCTCCTCCGGCAGCACCATATCATCCACCGGCTGCCATGCCACAGAAATTTACCGTTGCCACTGGCACTCCGGTGTCGTTCCCTCCGGCAAGGCCTGCCACACCACATCACATGAATGTTGGTGGGTCTCCAAATCAATTGAAGGTTGGAAATCCGTGGACATCGGGACTTTTCGACTGCGACCAGAATTCGATTAATGGTAACACTCTCCACTTCTTGATCCAGCACAGAAGATCCACTGTTTTGTCTGTAAGCATGGTTCATCCACACAGCACTACGGCAACAGAGGTAGAAAAAAGATCATGATTTTCTTCCATTTCTGAAGCATTACACCTCGCACCCATGTCGTAGGAATGGATAGGATGGACTGGCCAACCAAATCTGTGCCTAGAAATTAACATTGAAGTTTAAACCATGCCGCCTGACCTTTTTCTATGGAAAAAGTTGATATTTTGGTATATAGATTTCTTGTAAGATTTGTTTATCGATCTATTTCTGTCCCTTTTTTTTTTTTATTGCAGCTGCGATGACGGCCTTCTTCCCCTGTGTCACCTACGGGCAGATTGCTGAGATTTTGGACGAGGGGCAAACCAGTGAGTAAAATTAAGCAAATAGCATTCAAGTTCTAAGCAAGTTTAGGAAGAATTCTTTTCTCTCTGTTTCAAAAGAAAAGGATTTTACAAAGACAACTCACAGCAGTTCTTGGATGCCTTGTTCTCCTGGATTTTGTTTAAAAATTTGTCAAAATAAAATAACGAAACTACCTACTACTGTTGGAAACATGAGGAAAACAAATGGAAAGAGCTTGCAGAGTTTTTAAAGATCAGACTTATTCATCGTTTTTAGATTTGAACATATTATCAATATAATACTCAGCATATAGAATTAATTTATCCTAAGTTCATAAGCTTATAGTCAAAACATTAAACAAAAAAAAAAAAAAAAAATCTGTGTGCACAAAACATATAGATTGTATTTCAGTTTTTGGAAAACTCCTACAGAACTTGGACAAAATATTCAAAGAAGTTCAAGAATTATCAGAGAATTACTACTTTGTACCAATTGCCACGTATAAGGAAGAAATGAGTGATTTGAGAGAAAGGCATGGGAAATATATTATCTTAGAAATACTTTATTACACATTCCTGGATTTATTATTTTGGGAAAATAGATAACTATGCTTTCACTGAAATATTGGGATGATGGGCCAAATCAGAATGAGCCCTGTGCCCCTACCATTAGTTTCCAACAGAGCGAAAGCAAAAGGAAAACAGAAAACCTTCACTGATGCAAGCCTATGAGCATACTCCCTGCAAATTCTTTGAGTCCATATCTCGTGTTTATTTTTTATTGATAAAAAGAAAAAAATTATACTGATATATTTTAAAAAAAGAACAGTTTCCATATAATACAATACAATAGTTTATGTGATGTTATACCTCCCTATGCTAATCTGCACGTTTTCTTTTTTATTTCTTCCAATGTAAATCACAAGTTCCCAATTCTAGGAAAACATCATGGCAACTCTTAGACAATTAATTGCCCCAAGTTTCACCATGATGTATTGGTGCTTCCACATTCACACTTGATATAGTAGTACTCAAACTGCCTTCTTAGATGCAGTCTTACCTCCTATATATGCCCAAGAAGTACTACTGTTTTAGTTAAATTTTCTTATTACGCTTTGATATTGTTAAATCCTGTCGTTACCTTTGAAATCTTGCATTCTTCGAAGACAAAATGATTTCTCACATCTTGTTAAATCTTTACGCATGAAAGTGAAATGAAAAACAATTACGGAATATATCAGAAAGAAAGAATTATCTCAACTAAAGTGTGCCTCAAATGTAAAAGATCATCCAACCTACCACAATATCAGCTTATCTCAACTAAAGTGTGCCTCAAATGTAAAAGATTATCCAACCTACCACAATGCACCTACCACAATATCAGCTAGGATTTGGAGGTTGTATGTCAATGCGTCTGCACATCACTTATCTACTTCACCACCCTCCATGTATATTAGGGCTATTCACTCCACTGATTGTTGTTATGTAATCACTTCTTCGGAACAAAATCAGCATAGAACCTATTACAACAATGTTGCTTCAGAAACTACCACATTATGTATGATTTCCATGGGTGTCTCCATGTGCTGAAACTTAGCGATCACAAGTAAGAAGCCTTATCCCATATACTTAGGGTCAAATTTGTTACTCTTTTTACCAATTATGGATGCTACTTCCCCATTAACTAAAAGTAAAATCTATGTTGCTAACTAGATTAAGAATTCCTTGATGTACATGGATATCATTGAAATGTTCGGCGACATAATCCGATCACAGCTACCTATGCTTTCATTTCCTTTGTTATTATTCATGAGGCTGAATGTTTTGTAGGTTGTACTCTGGGCAGTTTCATGTATGGTTGGCTGTTACCAGTACTTGCCTGCTCTATTTTGGGCACCAGTAACCGAAGAAAGCTAAGACTCAAATACAACCTGGTCCAGGCTCCAGCCGAGGATTGCAATGTCCATCTCTTTTGTCCATGCTGTGCCCTTTGCCAGGAATATAGGGAGCTTAAAAACAGAGGAATTGACCCTTCAATAGGTAATCATAACCTTTCTCTTCTCTGAACCATATGCATTCACTGGTGATGGCTAAGAAATCTCAATGATAATATTATCCAAATATCCACATGAAGAAAGGACCTAGGCCAACTTCCCCAACTGCCTTGTCTTTAATCATTCTCTTTCCACTGATGCATGTTTCAAGTAGTATTTCATGTAACAAGGTTGCTAATTGTGTTATTTGTTCTTGTTGGCAGGTTGGATGGGTTACCTTGCTCAGCAACAAGAAGCAAGCATGGTCCCTCCCATGGTACAATCCATGAGGCAGTGAATCCCATGAAACATATTAATGAGTGGTTGTTTTATTTGATCTTTCTTGTAGTGTGGTTTTATTTTTTCCTTTTCTCAACTTTCATCCTACAGTTCAAGTATTTATAGATCAGTTACAAGGTGTTGGTTATGTATTTCCTATCAAATTTCTGGATGGAAATGACTTTAAATTGGTTGTTTGCTGTTTAGCAATTCAGTTCTCAAAATCTTGCCCTTCTACAAATTCTGAGTATTCTGGAGTCAGAATTTGCTTACTTTGATTGAGTTCATTCTTGTTCCCTGCATCTGTTCAAGTGGCCATTGGAAGTTTAAATACTAGAAATTTTACAAATTTTGTTAACATCGCACTCCTATGACCCAAACTACGGTTTATTTGTCTCATTATATCTGTACCTTGTCCTGCATTATATATTACCTCTAAATTGATTGCATCTCATTCAATATGATCAATCTCCAACATCCTTGCATTTTCTAGACTCCATCTATCATTTTAAATTTCCCCTCTCCTACTTCTTGTCATGAAAGAGTTGTAGTTTCTGGGGCATGCTTTTTTATCTAGTCTGAGGACATGTATATCTGGTTTTTTTACCTATAACCTTCATAAATTATGTGTAGATACTTTTGGTTTGTGCATCATATGCTTCTACCTTTTGCCTTCTGATCTCAGTCTAGCTTTATGAAAGTAAGTTCCATTAAATATTCATATACTATCTTGACATGGTTTGATCTTTAAAAGGATCCATATCACATTATACCTTCTATATTCCTGTAACAATGCTGAACTATTTACCGTTGCATGCATCTCTAAGAAAATAGCTAGAGAGAACAGGACATATATAACATATAAAGGTAAAGTATGTTCAGTTCTTACAACAACAAAAATACTCCTTCCATATAAGCATGGGAAAAAAAAGGTTCCTCTGGCCACAAATATAATGAATTGTTTAGTTGGGAGAAAAGCAATGGCACTGTTAGATGAAATTTATTCATTTCCCAATAAAGTCCATATTGAGATGAAATGGAGAACAGAGCCAAAAAAAAAAAAAAAAAAAACTTGTGGTTCTATCCAGGTTAAAATATCTTTCTGAAATGAAATGGAAAAAACAACAGAAACGTAAATCTCTCAGACAATGTCATTGGGGACACTCAGTTTTCTTACAAGGAGGTGGGGATGGTTATTTGTCATGACTCTGAAAACTAGAAGAATGCTATTTAAATAAACTGATGTAAAGAAGATTCACTTATATTTATATCCAAAACAATGAAGCTGCATTCATTGTATGCACAGCACCTTTCTGCTTTCTAAGTTCTTTATGCTAACGTAACAACAATTAGTTGAAATGCTCCATGAATTTTGGTGACCATATGATTAAAACTCTTTCGAAGTTCAAATGGATACCATTTACTTTGTGGATATGTGATCAAGGTTTTAAATTACATGAGATGAACCACTCCAGATTTTTATCGAGTGAGACGTACTACTGTACGTCTCATCCTGGTGGCACTTTGAACAAAGTGTGTCCCAACACTTGAGATGTTCATTGAAACCTAAAATCATGAATATAATCACTGACGAACCTAGATTATCAGCATTCAGCGAGATAGTTGCTCTGAAAATGTTAGAAGAACAAGATATACGTACTGATGTGGTTAAGCAAGATTACTTCTATGGTGCAAGATTTAGAAAGCGAGAGGCTCTTGTAATGAGTGATCCACTAGGTATAGTTTTTAAGATGCATCAAAGAAAATAAAATATTTAAGATACCAAAAAATGGCAATATATTCCGATGATAAAAAAGAAGGATTAAAAATAAAAATTGCAGAAAAAGATGGCAGTATGGGACGAACTAAACTAAGAAATACCATACGTCACTTTTTTAATTTACGGATGGAAAGAACTATTTTACAGTGCATGGTTGATAAAAAGAACAATATATAATGCGCGACATCAATGATGCCATCCCATCCTTTTTTTTCAAAAAGTTAAACGAAAAAAAATATGAAGAATTTTTTATTAATAGATAGAGAAGTAGCTTCAGCAAACTACCAGTCTACAATAAAACCAACGGATTTTCTACACGAATTCCATGCTAGATTAAAGAATGCGCAACCCACGATTGCTATCTCTTCTTGTATGATTCAAGAATAGGCTCAACTCAACTCAATTTAATGAATTTAAGTCTTTTTTAACTAGGAACAGTAATTTTTTTTTTTTTTTTCTATTTGACCGTTTATCCAACTGGTACCATTTCTAATAAGCAAAAAAATCCACTATATAAATAGCTTAACAGGTACAAAAATTATTTATTTAACGGCTAAATGGGTAAATAGCTCGGGAACGGTATCCTCCACCATGTCTCTATCCCCATTAACTTTAATATAATATAGTTAAATTTTAAATATATATATATATATATATTAAATATTAAAAATTTAAAATAAATAAAAAAAATATACTAAAAAACTTAGTAAAACACGTTTGAATCTCTCTGTCATTTGTTTTTGAGCTTTCAGTAAACTATAAATTTAATAAAATAAATTTATTTTTTATGTAAATGGTCAAACGGGTACCCGTTTACCTAGCCGGGTATCCCTATTTCCGTTCCATTAACTATAATGGCTTAACGGGAGAGAACAGAAAGATTTTTTCTAATGGGGATGGAGACCGGTAAAGGCCGTCCCGAGCTATCTCGGACCATTGTCATCCCTATTTCTTATTACATAAGTTCGGCTTCTACCTTTTTTTACTTTGCTCTATTTAGGACTAAGTTGGACGAGAATGTTTTATCCTTTACATATTTTAATTTAATAAATTTATATTTTTAAAAAATTAATAAAATTTTATGTTGACTATCAACTATCTAACGCAATTTTTCTTTATCCGAGCAGTGGAGTTATCGAAGGTAGTGTTTGGATGTCCTATTCCTAATTGGAATAGGGCCTTATTCCATGCAATTCCTTCAAACGGGTATAAAAAAGGTGGTGGGCCCCTTAGGAATTGGTATTTTGGTTAAACGTCCTTATTCTAGAATTTGTATTCCATGCTCCCCCATGAAATAGCCCTATTCCTATTTACCATATTCCAAGGACAGTGGTTGGAAAAAAAATTGACTATTACCCTCTTTATCGAAAAAATTCATGATATTAAATATAAAGAAGAAAAAGATGTAGTCTTAGCTAACCGTTACTAATATATGTACATAATAATTTTCACTATAAAATGGTAATGTATAATTCATTTTTCTCTTGCTAACTGTTACTAATATATATACATAACATGCAAACTTTTAATAGATCATAATAATAAATTAATTAATAAAAAATAATTTATTTAAGTAATTATATTAATAAATAAATTGATAATCCATTTTTTCTTATCATTTGGTCAGTGGTATTTTTGATATTTTTAAAAAATATTCATCTATTCCTAATGAAATACGGGCTTATTCCCATATCATTCAAACACCATTTGAAATAACATTGCATTAATTGTACTAAAATAAGATAAAATACCAGATTTCAAATCAAATAAAAATCTAAAATAATAAAAAAAATAAATTATTTTTTAAAAAATATATTACTATTTCTATAACAACGTTTTGGCATTCAAACACTACCAATGTGTCTTTCTATATGAAAACATAAATAACACTGCTTTAAGGTTCGTGCGTTCCGGTTCTCTGAAGATTGTTTCTAGGTCTGCTTTAAGATTAGTGCCTGCGGCACGGCTGTGTCCGATCTCCGGCGATCTTCTTCGGCTGGTCTTGGCTTCTTGTCCGACGATGGTGCCGCCGTCGAATGCCATTCCGGTGAGCTCGGATGGGAGAAAGGAGGGAGGAAAGATAGGGAATCACTTGCTGGGCAGTCGGTTTGAGTGGGTGTCTTCGTCTCCTTCTCCGGCGACTGTTTCCGAGCTTGTTCGTCTTTTTCGGATGTTGTCCAGGCCCCTATCCAGGCATTGGAGGTCGAAATCTTTGAGTGGGGATCCAAGGCTGTAATCGCTCGGAGCTTATCGCGATGGATTCCGCCTGAAGCCATCGTTCGGGAGCTTTGACGCGCTGGAGTTGCCGGCTTGATAGAGCCGATCAGCTTGGCCCACCGTCATGTTCTGCTCAGGTTCTCTGATCCAACAGCGAAATTGATGGTGCTCGGAAATCCCTGGGTTGTAAATGGGCAGGTCATAGCAATTGAGGACTGGAAGCCTGAATTCATCCCATCGGAATCGTCGTTGTCCTTTGCTCTTCTGTGGATACGGCTGTCGTCTCTCCCTATGAAATTCTGGACTGAGACCATGTTGAGCTCCATCCTTGCTGTTGCCGGAAGGTTTGTCTTCCTTGATTCGGCAACCAAGGAGAAGAAGCGTGGCGGTTATGCCCGTGCCTGCATCCAGGTGGACCTGAGGAAGCCGCTGCGGCCGGGGGTGAGGGTGCGCGATACAGGACTCCCCTTCTGGCAGCCATTTGTGTTCGAACATCTTGAAGGATTCTGCACCTTGTGCGGTGCTCTGCATCCGGCTGAGGGTTGTCCCTCTGATTCAGTGAAGACCCCTGATTCTTCTTCTCCACTGTATGGACCCTGGATGTCCGCGATCCAGCATCGGAGAACTCCCCAACCGGCGGCTGTGGACTCAGGTTTGAAGTTCCAGAAGGCTTCTGCATCATCGTCTTCCAACGTTGTTGATGGCTAGCAATTCTCGAAGAAGACGACTCATAGGAAGTTTCAAACCTCTGGTGCGAAGGGGTCTGTGGCTAGCTCCAGTGAGCAGCTGGGCGGTTTAGGTGTTGACATGGAGGGTTCCACTCATGGGCCCCCTGCAGGAGGCTCGGGCAATCAAGCTGTGGAGGAGGGATTGCAGGCTGTGAAGGGTGCGTGCCAATCCCTGTTCACTGTGCCGGTCCAGGCCGAGAGCTATGGGATGCCTGACAATTCTCTGAAGATTAAGCCATCCATTACTTCTGCTAATCCCTTTGCCCTCTTGGGATTTGATAAATGGGCTGGGAGGCCGAAATTTCGGAGGGAAGCTAATCCGGGGCCATTGAAGAGGGCCCGTCCGGTGGAATCACCAGATCCGAGGATTGGTCCTTTAGCCTCTAAAGGTAAAGGGAAAATCAATGATGCTGATAAACAAGGGTTGGATCCCACTTTCACTTTTTCCGCATCGCTGAAGGTACCGAAGGAGGTCGGGGCTCTGGCTGCTCAAGGGTCCCTAGTGACCCAAGCTTCGGATGTTCAGCCCCCAGGTGCCTGTGCTGAGGTTTCGCAGTTGCTTCCCCCGGAGCATCGTTCCCATGACGATGTTGTCTGTCTACTCAAGAAGGCCATGCAGGTTGAGGTGGACGGTGTTAATATGGACAGTCAGGTCCAGGTGACTCAGGCAGGAGGTCCTATTGATAGTAGTCCTCCTAATACTGAGATGATTGGTGATCGGTGGGCTCTCCCCGATCTAAATGAAGATTATTATATGGAATGTTAGAGGAGCTTTGAAACCATCGTTTTGCTCCTCTTTTGGGAGGCTCATGCAGCTTCATAAATGTGATATATGTGTTTTGCTGGAGACTCGGCTGTCAGGGCAGAGTTTGGCCCGTGTCAGGAGACAGATATCTAGATCGTAGTCTTCCTATGCTATAGAGTCTGATGGTTTATCTGGTGGCATCTTGGTCTTATGGCGTGCTGCTGACATTAGACTTGAGGGTTTTCACCAGTGCAGGCAGCAGGTGGCTATGGTTATCTCGGAGGGATCATCGACCCCCTGGCTTCTTTCTGGTATCTATGCGAGTACTGACTTCAGAGTCCGTAGTGTTCTCTGGGATGAGCTCTTGTCAGTGCTTACTCAGGTTGTTCCTTTCCTGATTGATGGGGATTTCAACTGTATTACAGGAGCCAATGAAAAAAGAGGTGGTAGGCAGTTTGTGGAGTCTTCGGGCATTTCTGAGTTCCGTTCTTTCATTGCATCTGCAAATCTTTTGGACTTGGGATTTCAAGGGGCTCAATTCACTTGGTGCAACAATCGTCATGGGTCTGCTAGAGTGTGGGAAAGATTGGATAGGGCTTTGGCCACTGCTAAATGGCTTCAGCTTTTTCCCTCCACCACTGTCTCTCATCTGACCAGGATCACCTCTGATCACTGCCCTATTCTTATATCTACTAATGTGGATGATCAGCGCCGAGCTCAATTTAAATTTGAGAAATTCTGGACTTCTTATCCTGCTGCCTGGTCCCTTATTTCTCAAGTTTGGCATATTCCTGTCAGAGGTAATGCCACTTATCGCATGTCTCGCCGGTTGGAACTTGCCAGGCGTAGACTGTCCAGATGGAATCGGGAGGAGGTTGGTGACATCTTTAGACGAGTTGAGGAGGTGGAGTATGTTATTGCTTTTCTTCAGGATAAGGAAGACCGTCTTGGCTATCTTCAGGACTCTGATCTGGCTACTCTTCGTTCCAGTCTTGGCCTCCACCATTCCCTTCTTCGTCAGCAAGAGACCTATTGGAGGCAACGATCCCGGATTCAGTGGATCAAGGAAGGTGATCAGAACACTAGATTCTTTCATCAGATCACCTTAAAGCGCCGAGCGGCTAGTCGAATTCGGTGGTTTATTGAT
>UESW01004567.1:721464-755660 GCA_900491605.1 Calamus simplicifolius | reverse complement strand
TTTTTTAAAGGAGTTTTTGTTGCAAATTTGTTTTTCTTAGGAAATGTATATATTTTAGTTTTACGTATAGTTGAATCTGTTATTAGTTATTTCTTTTTTTCCTTCAATTTAATTCATTGCTTCTTTAGCTTTAGCTATGAGAGATATTCAATCTTTTTTTCCTCAAAATCTTTATTTATTATTCCATCTTTCTTAGATTACTTCTTGTGTCTGCTTCCACCATTGCTGCAATGGAAGCAAATCTTGCCAATAATAATGCATCTTGACCTTGGATTCAAACTCAAAGCCAAATGCTAGTAGAAGAACGGTGGAAGTTGTAGAGAAGAAATCAAGGCTTTATGTGTTTACTGAAGGAGGAGTTTATAAGGATAAGATGATTGTTAATGGAAAGGATCTAAGCAATACAAATAGGGAAGAATCTGTTGTTGAGAGATCTAAAAACTTGTCACGGCATAAAAAGCTGTTCCGAAGTGGAGAAAAGCAAAGTGGCAAAACTGTTCTTAGTATTCTAACCAAGATTTGTCTGCTTTTAGTAGCTCTTTTATGGCTGGGATAGACATTTTGGAGATTGGCTGGTAGGAATGGAGACAATACTAACTCACCATTTCTTGCTTTGGATTATGAGGGTCGGGTTTTTGAAATTGAGGCATCTTTAAAGAAAATAGCTAACATGTTCAAGTTCAGGTAGAAGCCGTAGATCGAAAAATTGGAAATGAGCTTGGGATCATGGCAAGGGAACTTAGAAAGTAATTTGAAGAGAAAGTAGCAATGTTGGAGAAGGAGTTGAAGAAGTTTGAAGTTAAGACTGATGAATCCCAAGCAAGGGAACTTAGAAAGCAAATTGAAGAGAAAGTAGCAATGTTGGAGGAGTTGAAGAATTGGAAGTTAAGACTGATGGATCGCAAGCAAGGAAACTTAGAAAGCAAATTGAAGAGAAAGTAGCAATGTTGGAGAAGGAGTTGAAGAAGTTGGAAGTTAAGACTGAAGGATCCCAAGCAAGAGAACTTAGAAAGCAAATTGAAGAGAAAGTAGCAATGTTGGAGAAGGAGATGAAGAAGTTGGAAGTTAAGACTGATGGTTTAGACAAGTCTTTGACTGAATTCAAGGACATGGGTATGCTTTCAAAGAAAGAATTTGAATATTTCAGGATGAGCTTGCTAGAAAATTAGATGGTAGTGATAGTGATGTTCATTTGGACCATATTATGTCTTTTACTAGGGATCTTGTTAAGAAAGAGATTAAAAGGCATGCGGCCGATGGACTTGGAAGGGTTGATTATGCTTTAACTTCTGGTGGGGCCAGGGTGGTCAGTCATTCAGAGCCTCATGGTTTTCAGGAGGTGAACAGTTGGCTTCGTGCTTTTATAATTGAAAATGGAGTTCACCCTAGTGCTCACAAAATGCTGGAGCCAAGTTATGGGGAGCCTGGCCAATGTTTTCCCCTGTAAGGAAGTAGTGGGTTTGTTGAGATTAAGCTCAGAATAGGGATTAGAGCATGTATCTAAGGTATGTTTTTTCTTCAATTGTTCTTTTCATTTTTCCTTTATAGCTATATTTTGAGGCATTTGGAACTTAGTGCTTATTTCTTTTAACTATTTCTTTCCTATTAATTCATATAATGCCTAATTATCGTTGATGCCTCTTTTTACGTGGTATGTGCGCAGAGCGTGGCTATGACAGGAGCAGTGCCACCAAGGATTGTCGGGTCTCTGCTTGGTTTGAATCAGATGATGATGATGATGACCCATCTAGCCAAGCCAAGGTGTACCACTTGAGTGAGTTCTCTTATGACTTGGAGAAGAGCAATGTGCAAAGCCTTCAACGTTGAGACAGCTCATGAGTTGGGTATGGTGGTCAACAAGGTGCGACTAGACTTCACCTCCAACCATGGGAGTTCAGGTCATACATGCATCTATTGCTTTAGGGTGCACGGCTATGAGCCAAGCTCCCTGGCAGCTATATCTTCTAATCTAATGGCTTTATAGGGAGCTGCAGTGCTCTCGTTGTTTGTTGTGCACTGAACCACCCATCCTCAATTCCTGGTTGCATTTTTTGTACAAGTCTCCTCCCTGCTGCTTCGTCAATGGGGGGGGGGACTGTAGATACATTCAATTATTTTTTGTTGGGTTCTTCTATCTTTTTCTTTTCCTGCTAGTATGAAAGGTAAGGTATTGAATGGTGCCGTTTATGCTCAGCCAGCACATGAATGAAGAATATATCTGAAATTAAATCAATGGATTCATACCTACTGTAATCATTTTTACCCCCTCCCCTTGTTCAAGTATTTCTAGGCCCCTAAAGAAGGGGAAATTCTATTGGCGCCCCAAACATTACTCTCCACACCCATCATAACTTAAAATTAGAATACCTAAAATACCCTAAGATGTAATTACTTTTCTACCCTGCTTATTTCTCTCTACACCCACCTGATCAAAACCCCTAATAACATTTCTCCTCTCCCAGCCACAGCCATCTCCCTTCCTCCCTCCCTCTCTCAACGATTGTCTCTGAAATCAGGGTCTAGACAAGGTTTGTAGCTCTCATTTCAACAATGGAGAAGCAACTAGTAATCTGGGAAGGCGACGGTGACGATAAGGTTCGTTTTTAAAAATGAATCGTCTTTTTTTTTTTTTCCCGGAACGCGTTCCGTTCGGCCTACCAGGGCCGAACGGAATAGTTTTGTTCGGCCAGGTCCCTGGCCGAACATAAACAATATGTTCGGCTTAACCTGGCCGAACAGATGCATTCTGTTCGGCTAGGTTATGCCGAACATATTGTTTCGTTCGCCCAGCCCTGGCCGAACAAAACTATTCCGTTCGGCCAGGGCTGGCCGAACAAATCTATTCCGTTCGGCCATACTTAGCTGAACGAAACCATTATGTTCCAAATATAAATTTAACATAATATTTTATCCTTGTAGGATGATGCGTCAACCGAATCAAGCAAAATTGGCTCAGATTGTGTTATGGATTACACAAATGAATTTACAACTTACGAAGTAAGATAATTTTGATTGCAATTGTTGCTGACTTGTTTTAATTGTATACTATACTTGCTAAATTATACTATTTATTGTGTAGATATTCAAGAGTAGAGAAGAATTGTGTAGTTGGTGTCGGGAAGCTGGGAGGAGGAATGGATTAGTTATTGTAATTAAAACATCTGATTCGGGAAGCAATGTTAGGAAACCAAGAATCAAGTTAGGTTGCGAAAGGAGCGGTAAGCACAAATGCACAAGCGGAAAGGAAAAGGAAAAGGGATCAAAGAAGAGGGCTAGTGGTACAAAGAAGTGTGGATGCCCATTTTTATTAAGAGGAAGGAAATTGGACACTGGGATGATTGGATTTTGGAGGTTATTTGTGGAGTGCACAATCATCCGTCTGCGAAGCATTTCGAGGGACACTCATATGCTGGAAGATTATCTAGGGAGGAGACTTCATTGTTAGTGGATATGTCGAAAACTTTGGTTCGGCCAAAGGATATATTGTCCACATTGAAGCAAAGAGATGCCCACAATGTTACGACAATGAAGACGATCTACAATGCACGCCAGAGGTGTAAGGTTTTAGAGAAAGCAGGGAGATCACAGATGCAACATCTTCTTGGTAAATTAGCCGATGCTAAATATATTGAGTGGCATAGGAGTTGCGGTAGTACTGACGTGGTGCGTGACTTGTTTTGGGCACACCCTGGATGTATAGATTTGTTACGTGCATTTCCTCGTGTATTGATTATGGATTGCACATACAAGACGAATAGATATCGTCTTCCTCTGTTAGAGATTGTGGGGGTGACATCAACTAATCTCACATTTTCTGTTGCTTTTGCATACATGGACTCTGAGCGGGAAAATAACTATACATGGGCATTAGATAGATTGCGCAGTGTCATGGATGCTGATGTTTTGCCTGAGGTGATAATCACAGATAGAGATTTGGCTCTATTGAATGCAATTAAGAGGGTATTTCCTACATCTTCACATATGTTATGTAGATGGCATATTAGTAGGAATGTTCTGGCTCAATGCAAAAGATTATTTGAAACAAAGGAGAAATGGGATATGTTTATAATGAGTTGGAATATACTGGTCCTGTCAGCCACAGAAGATGACTATAATGTTCGTTGGAGTGCACTTCAGAGAGATTCAGTTCGTATCCAGATGCCTTGCGATATGTATCAGATACCTGGTTGAGCAAATACAGGGAAAGATTTGTCGCAGCGTGGACGGACAATTATAGGCACTACGGGAATGTGACAACAAATAGGTATTACAAGAAAAAGATTTCCCTTAGCAATTCATATATTATATTTTTATCTTTGATATATAACTTTGATCTAATTTGCTTACCTTACTAGGGCTGAAAGTGCACATGCAAGGCTTAAAAGACAGCTTGGTTCAAGCCAAGGTACTTTCGAGTCTTCTTGGACAAAAATAAATAGTTTGATTGAGTTGCAGCACAGCGACATTAAAGCCTCATTCGAGAAGAGTTTGACGGTCGTGCAACACAACTTTAAGCCTGCTGAATTCAAAGAACTGCGAGGATTCATATCTATATGTGCATTAAATCATATCCTTGCCCAATCGAATCGGGCCAATTCAGCTGAGATTCATGAATCAGCTTGTGGGTGTGCTATTCGACGCACACATGGCTTACCATGTGCTCATGAGATTTTGCGGTATAGGATGAAAGGTCGGCCTATTCCCCTCGACTGCATAGATCCTCATTGGATGAAACTTGATATGCAGCCTGCTAAAAATGTGCAAAGTTTGAAGTTGACCTGTAAACCAGAGTTGAATATAATTGCCGAGAAATTCGAGCAGTTAGATGGGGCATCTCAATTGCAAATGTTAAAGAAATTAAGAGAGATTGCAAGTCCTGATAGTACATCTCTTGAAGAACCTGCGAAAAGGAAGATCGGTATACGTGGGCGTGCTTCATTGGAGGTTGATACTTCTACTCGCCGTGACCCTTCCGCATTTGAGTTGGTTCTATCTGGACAGGATAGTTATTCACCTGGTTCGCAGCAAAATATTTTAGGGATCCCAAGGATGCAGATGCAGAAGAAGGGGCAGCCAAAGAAGAAGGTACGAAGCTTTTCTTTAATATAGCTTATCGTTATATTTTATATAATTCATATCATTCAATACAATTTGTAGGTTATTCGTCAACGAATCCGGTCACATAAGCCAATGATCTATATTAATCAACTTCCAGACGGGTTGAGGGCATTCATCCAGCACATCAAGGATGTCAAAGCTGATGGCAACTGTGGATTCCGAGCAATTGCTGACTTACTTGGCTTCGGAGAGGAAGATTGGCCACGTGTCAGGAGGGATTTATTACATGAGTTGAACTGTCATATAGAGCACTATCGCGCATTGTATGCTGTCGAGGGGAGGGTTGACGAGATCGCTCATGCATTATCATATTTTGAGGATTGTCCGCCATATGACCGGTGGATGACCATGCCAGATATGGGGCATCTTATAGCATCATGCTACAATGTTGTCCTGTACCACCTCTCCTTGCAACAATGTCTGACATTCTTACCGCTCAGATCGGTGCCTCTTCCTCTTGTATCCCGTAAAGACATTGCAGTGGCCTTCGTTAATAGCAACCATTTTGTTGAGGTATTAATATATTACTCTTTGTCAATTTAAGACATTGCTGTTATTCTTGACGATTTTTTAAACTTGATTACTCTTTGTAGGTTTTCTTGTTGCCGGGTCATCCAGTACCGCCAATAGCAACCAACTGGCAAAAATACCATTTACCTTGTGCTTCCGGATGGGCCAATTCTATGAATCTAGGATTCAACAGTTCAGAGAAAATATATCGTCCGATGTTATACTTAGCGAGACTGTTGAGTTGTAGAGTGCATTGGTTGTTACAAAGTCAACATTTTGTTTATGTAACATTCAATGCAATTGAAATGAAATGAAAGTTTCAATATCATTTTTTTTATCTTCTTATGTGTGCAAATTGTTTGTATACAATTCGATTAATGTCAAACATTCCATCCCGTGCCATCCCGTTCCATTCGTGCCATCCCGTGCCGGTGTGTGCCGGACCAACAATACGCGAAGAAGATCCAATAATACTCTACTTGTTGGGCCAATAATTAGCGTGCTGGGCCATCAATTAGTGCCTCGTGCCGGCCTGTGCCGGTGGCGTGCCGAATTTTATTAAAGATTTTGAAATAACTCAATAAATCACTCATTTAATAAATATTAAAAAAATAATTTGAGTACCCTCTTGTCTGCGCACCCGACGGCCCGGGCCCCATATCCTCCTCCCCATTCCACACAACCACAAAGCCCCACACCGAGTTCAACATCTGTTCGGTCTGACAGGCGGAACAGAGCAAAAATGTTCGGCCTGTGTCGCCGAACATATGGCCTCTGTTCGGCCACTGTGGCCGAACAGAGGATATTGTTCGGCGACACAGGGCCGAACATATGGCCTTCTCGAAAACCTATGTTCGGTCCTGTGTCGCCGAACATAATCCTCTGTTCGGCCACACTGGGCCGAACAGAGGCCATTGTTCGGCGACACAGGGCCGAACATTTTGCCTCTGTTCAGCTCTGTCAGACCGAACAGTTGTTGAACTCGGCATGGGGCTTTGTGGTGTGTGGAATGGGGAGGAGGATATGGGCCCGGGCCGTCGGGTGCGCAGACAGAGGGTACTCAAATTATTTTTTCAATATTTATTAAATTGAGTGATTTATTGAGTTATTTCAAAATCTTTAATAAAATCCGGCACGCCACCGGCACGGGCCGGCACGGCGGCTTTGTGGTTGTGTGGAATGGGGAGGAGGATATGGGTCCCGGGCCATCTGGTGCGCAGATCGGCACGGGGCACCAATTGGTGGCCCATGCATAATATTGGCCCGACATGCGTTTTATTGGCACTGGAGCAGCGTCATGTATCCACTGATCTATCTAACTGATGCCCTAGACGCAATCCCCAGCTGACGGTACAAGAAAGTCAAGGCAGCAGCACCCCAGGAATATGAGCTCACTCTATCCAAATCCCTAAATAGAGCAAGATAAGCTATAGGCACCCTCGTTCCACTTTTATCAACAAAGAGTGTGCACCCTATCAAAAATAGCAAATACCCCCGCGCTGCACACTCTATCCTATGATGGCTATCTCTATCAGAAACAGTGTGAAAATAACTCTTCAGCCACTCTAACCTAACAGACTGACCGCGTACAGATAGAACCTCCTGACGCGCATCTGTATCTGACACACCCAATAGCTCAACAAGTATGTCCTCAGCATCCCGATCGCTCATCCTCTCACATGACACTGAGGAACCCGTGACAGTAATCCCTAAGATGGCGGCTACGTCGTCCAATGTAATAGTCATCTCGCCATAGGGTAGATGGAAGGTGTTCGTCTCGGGCTGCCATCTCTCTACGAAGCCCGAGACAAGAATCTTATCGGTGAACCGATAAGAGGAGTGCACTAGATCTATAAGGCCCGACTGCTCTACGATTGCCCTGAACTTCCTATTCGATTGCCCTGATGCCCACCACTGCCATTCAGCTACCTTGGCAGCATGGTTCATGCACTTCAGTGGAGCCCGTTCCTATAATATAAATGCCATTAATAATTTATATCACAGCATCGTAACGATACATTAAAGAAAGTAAAATGCAATAGCAATTAAACAATACCTGTTGCCTCCAGATCGAGGCTGCTATATGTGTCCTGAAACTACTCAGGACAGACTCATCCTCTGGACCTCCTGGACATGGCCCGACAGCTTCATCTTCAACGTCCATAGCGGGCATGTCCTCGTCTACTGTCTCAGCTGGGGGCGATGGTGCAGCAGGAACCTCGGCCTCAGCATGACCGGCACGACGTCTTCTGGCTGACGCCGTGGGTCTAAATCGCGAGGAACCAGCATCCATTTCTGAAACTGAGTATCAGCATATACGTCAATCAAAATGCAAATCAAGTAGACAAGTTATATGACGAAACTGAACAAAAAATTCAGATTTACATTGATGAATTATAAGACAAAATTGACCAAGAATGACAAGCCAATAAGTGCAATTGCCAAAATTGACCAAGAATGACAAGCCAAGCGTGCCATCCCATGCTTCCCATGCCGGACAACCCGCCGGACAACTCGCCGGCATTCACAAAAAAAAAAAACCTTAACGGGGAAGGGACCCGGCGGGCTGCCGGCTCCCTTCATCGTTCTCATGTCGGACCGCCGGCATGGGAGCTCCCATGCTTCCCATGCCGGACAACCCGCCAGAGAGGGAGCTCCGGGCGGGAATGCCGCTGGCATTCACAAAAAAAAAAAACCTTAACGGGGAAGGGACCCGGCGGGCCGCCGGCTCCCTTCCTCGTTCTCATGCCGGACTGCCGGCATGGGAGCTCCCATGCCGGACAACCCGCCGGAGAGGAAGCTCCGGACCGCCGGCATTCACAAAAAAAAAAAAAAAGGGTTTAACTCACCGGTGCCAGAGATCGATCTGGCCGGAGATCCGCCGGGAGGGGAGGACGAGCTCGGTGGAGGGCGGGGGGGGGGGGCGGCGCGGACGAAAACGGGGGGTGGGGGTGGGGCGTGGTGAGAAATCGTGAGGGGTTTGAAGATGGTGTAGGGGTAATTTAGGAATTTACAAAAAAAGGGTGGGTGTAGTGAGTTAAGTTGTGGGTGTAGTTAGCAATTTTTTTTTTTTAATATGCGGGTGATGAGAGGATCTATGTGGGCGCCAATAGAAGCTCCCTAAAGAAGGTGATAAAAAAATTAATTGGCCATTGAGGGCGTGGCGTGCGGACTCACAGGAGTGGGCTGGTTGTCTTGTATTTAATTTGGAGGATGGAGGATGTTGCTTAATTTGGAGTTATTAATGTGCACTTAATTCTGTACTGAATGTACGTAGAGAGAGAGGATACATTAATTGACGAACTTAATTGATCAAATTACATTTGGAGAAGACTTCAAACTTTGTGTCTTGATCGAGTGCGGGTGGTGCCTCCAAAGTATTTGAACTTTGTCAAATTACATTAGTGCTTTTCCCTCCGGCTCTTATAGCTGAATTAATTCTATCCTTTAATTCATTAATTCCTACGACATCTACTTTGCTTGAAAGACAAAGCAAAGGATTGATCAGTGGGATGCTTCAGCTGATCATATATGACTTTTTGCATCAATTAATAATATCAAGTGCATTAATTAATTTGCCTTAAATTCTTGGAGCACTAAATATTTATTGGACCGCAGCAAACATTTCATTATATAAATTATAATAGTTTGTCATTGACTTATGCCGGCCCATCCTTGCAGTCCGCAAATTAAATTAAGCCATGTTTGATTAGTTTATTTGCACACAATTACATGGCTTGCATGCATATATGCATGCGTGGCTCCCTAATTAACCATTTTAATTGATGATTAAACAATTAATACAGGCCATCAATTAATATTCTCATTAATCCATTGCCCAGAATATGCACTTAATTATTGTGTCAAACTAAAGGTGTAATTAAAGTCGATCTTGTACGTGGCAAGAGTAAAGAGAAAAGGAAGATGCTTGGGAAAACCAGTCTCTAATCATTCTAATATTTAATGGCCAGGGAATGACCAGTACTCCTAGCTAAAATCTACGTACATACATGCTTAAATTTTTTATTACTTGGGAATTCTAAATGAATAATATACATGACTGTATTCCTAATTAAAAGAACAAACTAATCTAATATATATATCCATTTTAAGTTTCTTAGCTAGATTGGAAATGAAGAAGACAAATGTCCGGAAATGATGTATATATAGTGCATGGTATATACCTATAATTAGTAGTGTATATATGAGTTCTAGATCTTATTAGCAAGCAGGAAGTCTTAATTTAATTTGCATCCTTAATTATAAGGTGCCCCAGTACTATTAATTAATTACTTGTTTTCCTATATACATGAAGTAAATCAAGTCGGGAGCCAGTGATTCATATATAGCTACAGGGAATTGAAGGGAAGGGAATTAATGCACAAATTTTGGGAAGAAGAAGAAGAAGCAGCAGCTTATCGGATGATGTATGATGCTGGCCTAAAGATCGGTCTCAAGGGATTTCGCTAGCTAGCTGGTCAAATTAAAGCTGATCAATTAATTAAGAACAAAAAAGTTTTCTATCTACAGTACTACATCTAAATTAAGCCACGTACATCTCTCTCTCTCTCTCTCTCTCTCTCTCTCTCTCTATCTGATGAGAATAGCAAAGGATAGATGAATAACTCCTGGATCTCTTTGTGTTCCTTTTCTTTCTCTCCAAAAAATATATGCATTTTTTAACAGAAATTAAAGGTGAAGAAATTAAGACAGTTTATTTTAAGGTGATTTCCAGCAGTTCAAAAATTAAGCCATATACCTCTTGACTAGTTATCTCATTTAGGTTAATTAGTCCCAAAGAGTTGGGTTAAGATTAGGCAAACCTAACACACATTGGCTCTCATATTACGACACCCTAGTTCTCATATTATGATACCCTAGCTGACACTGAATGCAGAAACTTACGACACCCCAGAAAATATCGTAGGACACCCAAGTTGTAAAATGACAATACTAGAGCTATAGAGACATGGAATAACAAGGAATATAAGCCGAAACACTCTAACGACACCCTAGTTCACAAGGTATAACATCCTAGTCAAAAGAGTACGACATTCGTGCAAAAAATACTAAACTCAAGGTATTGACATTTGCTAGAGGACTGAGTTATGACTCCCAGAATGTCATAACTGTTTTGGTCTAAGGATGTTACCTAACCATTAAATGGTTTTCTAATGCATTAACTTCCTCTAACGACCAAAATAGTTGGTGTAATAAAGGAACTATAAAAAGATGTGGAAACAAGGACTTTTTACTTCGTGTTGTAGATGATATTTTTTTTAGAAGTTTATGAAGAAGTCTTCAGTAGCTAGGTATTTCAGCCTCGAAGATGAAATATTTTCTTTCGACCAAAAATCAAAATAGAAGAAAATCCTTAGACCAGACTCTCAGAGCAAGAGGAAAGGATCTTGCTTAAACCTTGGACTGATCTCTTGCACCCAAAAGCCAGAGCGAGGGGAAAGAATGTTTTAGAATCAGAATTTTTTTTTTTTGGATCAGATATAATTCAAAAAAAATGGCGATAGAAGTAGGCTGGACGAAAATGGCATTTTTGTCTGCACACCATTTTTAAAATAAAGGGAAAGCACATTTAATGGATGTCACGATCAAAACGTAATATCGTATCAGAGCTATCTCATCCCGCATCATCAGACCACGTAGGATCCATGTGGATCAATAAGGAGAGGCGGTGTAGCCCACGTAGAACTTGCTACACTGGAGGAGGTGTACAAAGACTTTTTCTACATTGACAAAGGGTTTTCTTTCCTCTTTCCTCTTTTACAGAGGCTAGAGTTTATAGGCCCGTTTCCATCACCATCCATCACCTTTCCGATGGCAGAGCTCGCCAGTCTCTCTCTCTCTCTCTCTCTCTTCCCTAATGTGCCACCTGTTGGGGAACGCGGAATACCCCTAAGACCACGGCTATAGTGTATATGAGTAATACAAAAAAAAACTTTTACCGTTCTAATCTATGAGTACAAGATCATATCTTCATATTTAAACTTTGGATCACTTTGATTCGATTGCTCGACCAGAACCTTTAGCCTTACGTTGTATTCCCGAAAATACCTTCTTTCTCTCACAAGATAGTGGGATCTGTTGGCCGTCCTAGGGTTTCTTGTTTTTTTTTCTCCAAAAACGTTCACCCTAGCAACCAACTGACAGGGTATTTATAGGGCTACAACAGGAACCAATAGGCAAATATGAAAAGGACTTCCCACGTAATTAAATCTCCCAATCCTACCCCGGGTTAGGATTCAATTACGTAAAGTACAATTCATTCCACTAAAGAATTATAATTACTCCTAATCATATTCGAATTTATATTTTCGAGCCTTTAATATTAAATACTTATTATCTTCCCACATTATTATTACAGATATCCACCAATTAAATTTAATTACTGACAATATAATTTAATTGGCTTTTATTATCCTTGAGACCTATCCACTTAAGTTATTTTATGTATCGGATTCAAAATCCACTTGCAAGATTTGATACAATCAAAACTTATAAGCTTCCTCAAGGGGATATCATCAATCCAATTTATCAGGACGTGGTTTCCTTCAACTATTAATATTCACCATATATATAATGTTATTGCCCAACCCACTAAGTTTATTGACTCATATAGACTCTCACTCTATGTGTAATCAAAGCAATAATCACTACATACACGTGTCTAGAAATAGAATTCAGATTAAGAGCATAAGTAATCATAATATTCATGAGTTTTAAATTATTTTATAAAGTTAGTATAAAATAATTAACTCAACTGGGTCCTATTCAATACACACAAAGTGTACTAGCACAAATAGTTAGAATAAACCATTCCCCGTAGTCAAGACAGACCTACTAAAAATTTGTGCAACAGTTCTACTAATGGTGTATCCAATTCCATCTAAAACTGTGAACAATAAACTTGTATTCCAAAAGAACTGATGATCTAGTCTTCTGTGTGTAAGCCGTACTCTACACACTAGATCAAATACTCTTTGTAAATACTAGACACATGCACATATATAGTAAATGGCATACATTGCTCAAAATGAATTCTCATTAAAATATAAAGACATAACATAAAGCATATCTTTTAGTTTATATCTCTATCAATCTCCCACTTAGACTCAAAGCAATGCTTGTATACATCTAACTCTCATGCCCTCTACATGTCTATCAAAAACTTTCGAAGTTAAACTCTTTGTAAAAGGGTCTGCCAGGTTGTCCTCAGATGTAACCTTGGTCACCAGCACGTCACCTCTTTGCACAATGTCATGTATCAGGTGATACTTACGCTCATTGTATTTAGATTTCTTATGGGTCCTGGGTTCCTTCGAATTAGCAACTGCCCCACTATTATCACAATAAAGTGTAATAGGTAATTGCACTGAAGGTATCACACTAAGATCCAAAAGGAAGTTTCTAAGCCAAACAGCCTCTTTTGCAGCCTCAGATGCAGCCACATACTCAGCTTCCATGGTAGAGTCAGCAACACAAGTTTGCTTCACACTTCTCTAACTAATGGCTCCACCACCCAAAGTGAACACATATCCCGAGGTTGATTTCTTAGATTCATTATCTGATTGGAAGTCCGAATCTGTATATCCTATAGGCATAAGACTATCTGCTTGGTAAACTAACATATAATCTTTAGTCCTTTTCAGATACTTAATTATATGTTTTACTGCAGTCCAATGTTCTCGCCAGGGTTAGACTGAAATCTGCTAACCATGCCTATGGCAAAGCAAATATCAGGTCTAGTACATAGCATAGCATACATTAGGCTTCCTACTGCAGAAGCATAAGGAACTGCCTTCATACTTTCTATCTCTTCAGGTATCTTAGGACACTGATCCTTAGATAGAGAAATTCCATGCCTCAAAGGAAGAAATCCTTCTTGGAATTATGCATACCAAAACGGTGAGAATTTTATCGATATAAGTGGCTTGAGATAATCATATCATCCTTTGCTTGCGGTCTCGCAAAAGCTTGATCCCTAGGATGTGACTTGCTTCTCCCAAGTCCTTCATATCAAATTGTCCAGATAACCATACCTTGATCGAAGATAACACTCCCATATCATTTCCAATAAGTAAGATGTCATCCATATATAGCACCAGAAACACCAAAGTTTTTCCATCACGCTTCTTGTACACACATGACTCGTAGGACTTTGATCAAAACCATAAGATTTAATAGCTTGATCAAAACGAGTATTCCAAGATCTAGATGCCTGCTTAAGTCCATAAATGGACCTCTTAAGCTTGCACACCAAGTACTCCTAGCCTTTTACTATAAAACTGTCTGGCTGCATCATGTAAATGCACTCGTCAAGATTTCCATTAAGGAAAGCCGTCTTGACATCCATTTGCCAAACTTCGTAATCGAAATGAGCTGCAATGGATAAGAGAATCTGGATAGACTTAAGCATAGCTACTGGTGAAAAGGTTTCTCATAGTCGATCCCTTCTTTCTGAGTAAAACCTTTTGCAACTAGNTGACATCCATTTGCCAAACTTCGTAATCGAAATGAGCTGCAATGGATAAGAGAATCCGGATAGACTTAAGCATAGCTACTGGTGAAAAGGTTTCCTCATAGTCGATCCCTTCTTTCTGAGTAAAACCTTTTGCAACTAGCCTAGCCTTGAAGGTTTCCACCTTCCCGTCTGCTCCTCTCTTCTTCTTATAGATCCACTTGCATCCGATGGGTTTTACTCCCTCGGGTGGTTCTACAAGATCCCAGACCTGATTAAAGTGCATAGACTCTATCTCTGATTTCATAGCATTTTGCCAAAGAGTTGCATCTTTATCCTGTAATGCTTCATTGTAGCTACTGGGTTCAGTATCCAGTTCATCAGAGATTCTGTCATATGACTCTCCAAGGAACATATACCGTTTAGGTGTATTTACAACCCTCCCACTACGACGAGGCACAACCTGATTGTATGTGCTTGTAGTAATACGATCTGACTCTGATCCTTGTGCTCCATCAACCTGCACTGGTTCTGAAACTGGTGCATTAATGGTATCCTTTTGTACCAGTTCAGGGTCAGTTCGTGTTACTATACTTCTCCCACTACGAAGAGTTAATGGGAAGTTTGGGAACCCACTTTCTTGTGGTGTTTCTGCTTGTACTATTGGTATTAAAGGAGCCAGTCTAGTTTTATCGCCTCTCAACTCTTCTAGAGCAATTTTACTTCTGGGTTTGTGGTCTATAATATAGTCCTCCTCCAAGAATCGGGCATTGGTGCTAACAATGACCTTCTGATCCTTAGGACAATAAAATAAACCACCTTTTGTTCCTTTAGGATATCCAACAAAGAAGCATACATCTGTCCTTGATTCCAACTTATCTGGTTTACCTTTTAGTACATGTGCTGGACAACCCCAAACCCGAACATGTCTTAGACTAGGCTTGCGCCCAGTCCACAGTTCTGTGGGTGTCTTAGGTACTGACTTAGATGGTACCAAGTTAAGAATATATGCAGCTGTCTCTAATGCATATCCCCAAAACGAAATAGGTAAGTCTGAATAACTCATCATAGATCTAACCATATCCATAAGAGTCCTATTCCTTCTTTCAGCTACACCATTCTGCTGTGGCGTACTAGGTGCAGATAACTGGGATTCAATCCCAGCATCTAATAAGTAATCTGTGAACTCCCCTAAGAGGTACTCGCCACCACGATCGGATCGTAGTGTCTTGATATTTTTACCATGACGGTTCTCCGTTTCTGCCTTAAAAATTTTAAATTTTTCAAAGCATTCAGACTTACGGCGCATCAGATAAATATACCCATATCTTGAGTAATCATCAATAAAAGTGACAAAGTACTCAAAACCACCTCTAGCTTGGATGTTCATTGGGCCACACAAATCAGAGTGAACCAATTCTAATATCTCCTTAGCTCTATTGCCTTTGGCCGAGAATGGCCGCTTGGTCATTTTTCCTTCTAAGCAAGATTCACAGACCGGTAGTGCCTCTACTTCCAATGAACCTAATGGTCCATCTTGAACCAGTCTAGAAATCCGTCTTAGATTTATATGACCTAGGCGCAAGTGCCAAAGATAAGTTTGATTCATTTCAGAAGGATGTTTTCTCTTACATGGTCTATTATAGTTATTCACTTCATTTAGTTGCACAGTAGGAGAAACAGGATTAATAATATAAAGACCATCCACCAATGTACCAGAACAGATAAAATGTTTATTTTTCTTAATAACAACGGAGTCATTAAAATAAACTGAATATCCATCATCAACCAACTTAGAAACTGAAATTAAATTCCTTCTAATTGAAGGTACAAAAAAATAGTCCTTTAATATTAAAATTCTATTTCTACTAAAAGAAAAGCTAAAATCTCCCACTGCAACTACTGACACTCTCGTGCCATCTCCCAGAAATATGTAAATCTCCCCATCACTTAGCTGCCGGGTCTGCTGGAACCCCTGCAAAGAATTGCAAACATGATTAGTGGCTCCCGTATCTACACACCAGCCACTGGTAGATAACAGCACTAAACAAGTTTCAACTACAAGTGAATGAGATATACCTCTAGCCTGTTTCCTGGCAAGCCAAACTGGACATTGCTGCTTCCAGTGACCTGGCTGCTTGCAGACGAAGCACTTTCCTTCTTTTTTATTTCCCCATTGGGCTGTGGGGCCTGATGCTGTTTCTTTTTCTGAACCTTTTTCTTCTTCTTAGCATGAGACTTCGAAGAAGAACCTTTTTCAGTAACCATAGCAACTGCAGGCTTCTTAATGAAACTCTCTGCTACCTGAAGTTCTTTAAGTAGCTCTGCCAGTGAAAAATTCATTTTGTTCATGGTGTAATTTAGGCAGAACTGCTTAAAAGAATCAGGTAGGGACTGGAGAATGATATCAACCTGGGTTTCCCCATCCATCTCCGCTCCAAGGATCTCCAGTTCATTCAGAAGACTAATCATCTTTAGAACATGATCCCTGACAGGAGTTCCTTCAGCCATATTAGTGTTCATCAGTTCTTTCATCGCAGTCTGCCTAGCTGCACGACTCTGATCCCCAAACATTTCTTTGAGGTTGAACATCATGTCATAGGCAGAGGGCATAGATTGATGCTGATGTTGCAGAACATTTGACATAGATGCCAATATGTAACACCGCCCATCTCATCAGCCTTAACCCACTTACGGTAAGCTTGGGACTCCTCATCTGAAGCCCCTTCACCGGGCTCTGCGGGACAGACCTGAGTGAGCACATACTTGTACCCTTCTGCAGTTAACACTATATCCAGGTTTCTTTTCCAATCAATGTAATTAGGACCAGTCAATTTGTTTTCTTTGAGTATCACAGCAAGTGGATTGAAAGAAGACATTTTAATCCTGAGAATCATTCATACATCAAATAAGATATAATGAGCAATAAACTTTAAATTCAAAATTATAAGTAGGGCCCCTCAACCACTACAAAATAAAAGAATTTGCCAGCAGCCTAGTACATTTTGAATAGTATGCCTCGATGGGAGGACGTCTACTACTCATCATTTATCTAGACAGATAAAACCTATTAATTTTACTATCTAGGTAAAAGGTAACATACCAAGTAAAATTAATTAGCTGGCTAACTTTGGTCATATAAATATTTGTAGTGACTCCGATGGGAGGATACCAATATTTATACCTAAGTGTATACCATCACTCAATCCTAGATCCATTGTCCCATGGTGGATCCCTCAGATGGAGAGGTAATCCAACATTAACAACTACTAGGGATTATTCTTGGTGAGCTGGCAATCAATTTCATCCTATGGGGAGGAAAGCACTAATGCTAACACATGAAATTAACTACCTCACCAATAAACAAGTGATGGGACCATGGGATTTAAATGTGATTAATTCCCTCTCCCACTTAGTTATTTAAACAATATTTTGAGGGTTATAAAACTTGTGTTTGATTATCTTATAAATTCAAAACACAAACAGCAAGTGATTATCCAATTAACCATGTTCTCCTAGTTATAGACATAAGAACAAAAGGATAAATAATCAAGCAAGTATGCAACATAACCAATATAAACAAGATAAATAAAATCCCTGTTATTATGGTCAAAATTCTTCATGTAGATGAAGATCCCCATTGCATCATGATTGCTTCTTTGCTCGACGATTTGCCGCTTCGCATACGGGGGTCTGGGGGCTGGCCCCCAGCAGGGATCGACCTGCCGATTCCTTCGGATTTTCCTTTAGAATCGTGATCTGCAACAGATTCTCCTTAGAATCCTATCTACGGATTCTCCTTATCCTGATCATACAACGGATTCTCCTTAGAATCCTATCTACTTTTTGATCATATCCTGCAACAGATTCTCCTTAGAATCCTATCTGCAACCGATTCTCCTTAGAATCATATCCTGCAACAGATTCTCCTTAAAATCCTATCCTGCAATTTGCAGTAGGTCTTCTTCCTCCATCAGAGCCGCACCAGATTACAAAAATCCTATGCCTCCATATAGGAGTTGACATGCTACGTATTTACAATCACAAAGCTCTCAAAAAACCAGAGCATACATGCTATGAAATATTACAATGATCCTACGCCTCCTTAAACCGGAGTTCACAAAACAGATCTAAGCAATATCAAATCAAAATACATACATTCATGTGACCATAATAACAGGATAGAAACTTGCAAAACAACGTTAGCAGCAAGCACGATCTATCCCATGCATGCATATTCCGATTAATGGAGAACATGGCCGCATTATTCATATACAGTATCAGTCGTGGCTCTGATACCACTGTTGGGGAGTGCGGAATGCCCCCAAGATCACGGCTATAGCGTATATGAGTAATACAAAAACTTTTACCGTTCTAATCTATGAGTATAAGATCATACCTTCAGATTTGAACCTTGGAACACTTTGATTCGATTGCTCGACCTCAACCTTTTAGCCTTCTGCCGTATTCCCGAAATATCTTCTTTCTCTCACAAGATGGTGGGATCTCTCGCCGACCTAGGGTTTCTTATTTTTCTTTTTCCTTAAAAATGTTAACCCTAGCAACCAACTGAGAGGGTATTTATAGGGCTACAACAGGGACCAATAGGCAAATATGAAAAGGACTTCCCAAGTAATTAAATCTCCCAATCCTATCCCGGGTTAGGATTCAATTACGTAAATTACAATTCATTCCACTAAAGAATTATAATTGTACTCCTAATCATATTTGAATTTATATTTTCAAGCCTTTAATATTAAATACTTATTATCTCCCCACGTTAAGATTACAGATATCCACCAATTAAATTTAATTACTGACAATATAATTTAATTGGCTTTTATTATCTTTGAGACTTATCCACTTAACTTATTTGATGTATCGGATTCAAAATCCACTTGCAAGATTTGATACAATCAAAACTTATAAGCTTTCTCAAGGGGATATCATCAATCCAAATTAACAGGACGTGGATTCCTTCAACTATTAATATTCACCATATATATAATGTTATTGCCCAACCCACTGAGTTTATTGACTCACATAGAATCTCACTCTATGTGTAATCAAAGCAATAATCACTACATACACGTGTCTAGAAATAGAATTCGGATTAAGAGCATAAGTAATCATAATATTCATGAGTTTTAAATTATTTTATAAAGTTAGTATAAAATAATTAACCCAACTGGGTCCTGTTCAATACACACAAAGTGTACTAGCACAAATAGTTAGAATAAACCATTCCCCGTAGTCAAGACAGACCTACTAAAAATTTGTGCTACAGTTCTACTGATGGTGTGTCCAATTCCATCTAAAACTGTGAACAATAAACTTGTATTCCAAAAGAACCGATGATCTAGTCTTCTGTGTGTAAGTCATACTCTACACACTAGATCAAATACTCTTTGTAAATACTAGACACATGCACATATATAGTAAATGGCACACATTGCTCAAAATGAATTCTCATTAAAATGTAAATACATAACATAAAGCATATCTTTTAGTCTAGATCTCTATCAGATCCTTCTAGTGTGCTTCTGATGACTAGTGGTACATTGAGTCTAATGCAAAATAAAAATATGAGCAAACATCAAAATAAATCAAATCTCAAAATGTAAATAAACAAATTATGCTATGGTTATCTTTTTCTACCACTCTGCCTTCATCATTAACATTGCTCTCCACCTGCAAATATTTGCATTAGGAAATATCACTTATAACTAAGAAGTTTAGTTCACAACCATCTAGTTAGGCTAACTGATCCATTATTTGTGATTATGAACAAGAAAAGTATGCACAAAGAGAAGGTTAAACAAAAGAATTTTGACAAAATATGCATTAAATGCTTCTCTATGATTACATATTCACATAAGTATACCTGATACATAAAGTTTCAGCAATTTCAGCAGTAACTAAACTAAACTAAAGAAATTAAGGATACCTGATACATAAAGTTTCACATAGATGAGTGGCATCCTCAAGGCATATGAATATCTGCATTAAGATATCAAGAGAATTAACTACATGTTCATATGAATTTTTTACATAATATGTTAAGGAAGAATGAAAAAAAACTGAGAATACCTTATTAATAAAGTTTCAGCAGTTTCGGTAACAACTAAACTAAACTAAAGAAACTAAGGATACTTGACACATAAAGTTTCACATAGATGAGTGGCATCCTCTGGGTATATGAATACTGCATCAAGATATTAAGAGAATTAACTACATGTTCATATAAATTTTTCACATTATATGTTAAGGAAGAATGAAAAAGAAACTAAGAATACCTAATACATAAAGTTTCAGCAATTTCAACAGCAATTAAACTAAACTAAAGAAATTAAGAATACCTGATACATACTCATATGAATTACAATATCAATTATAATATTCATAACTAACATAAAATATACTACTATGAAGACGGAGGTAGAGGCGGAGGTGGAGGTGGAGGCAAAGGTGGAGGTGGAGGTGACGATGAATGTCGTGAAGGTTGTGTAGTGTTAGCTGAAGCTAATACTGAACTTGATGGTATATTAATTAAGGGAGGAATAGGAACATTAAACCCAGCAGCAGCAAGTGTATCAATTAATCCCTGAATTATTTGTTCTTGTCACATAACTTGCTCACACATAGCTTCAACAACTGGAGTCGAATGTGATGCATTCCCACTAGATGTAGAGGCAAATTCTTCTGTCAAGATCTCTTTGCTGCTTTCATTCTAGGAATCGATCCCCAGCCTTTGCGATAGCTCGAACGTGTGCCAAAAACGTCATCAACGATGCCACCCTCAGTAATATTTTCACTATTATAGCCATCTTTCTAGGTGGATAACGATGTGCGGCGTTGGAGCATTTCTTCCTACAAAAATAATCGATTCAAAAATTAAATAGTAAACACTCTAAAATCAACAACAACAACAAAAATAACTACTACAAATAAAATAATTAAAAAATTAAAGAATGAGAATTCACATCCCTTTGATCCTATTTCAAATTCATAGTGTAGTTAACTAATGTGTATGCTTGTTTTTAGTCTGTTGTGGCCAATTGTATTCATATTGATAATTGATCTGTTACACTGAGATATTGCAGTTTCACTTGATACAGTAACAATATCTAACTCCAGGAGAAAAGGTGTGAAATATATATTTTGACCCTGGAGTGTTATACTCATTTTCTCTTGTGAATGCACTGGTCCATTGCTGGCTAAATAAACAAAACTGGATGTTATATTTGCACCTGGCACACACCTGTTTTAACCTTTACACAATAACCGTTTGGTATCATTTCTTCTAATGCCAATAACTATTTGGTAATAAAAAATTTAGGAAGTTAACTGAGAATTTTGAACAAGATTCGCCAGGCATGAGAGCCTGCCATGCGCTGGAACGGACGTCCATCGTGACTTCGCCGACCACCCTCCCGGGTTGTTTCCCCCAAGTTGTTTCAGTGTCTTTTTTGTAGCTTTGTGGGTGTCGTTTGCTTGGGATCAGTCCAGCCATCTATGGTTTTTGGCTTGTCATATAAAAGACGGCGGGACAGCGTGCTATATAATTATGCATAAATAATATAACTTCCATTTAACAAAATCCAGCGAAGTAGTCGCTAAAATATGATTGAAAACTTGGTTTGGTACAAGGAGGAGTCTTGAGTTAAGGATGCATCACAATGGCTCGATAGATGTTGATCAAATGACAGCTTTAAGAACGTTGATGTGAAAGACGAAAAAGATCACCTCAATCCACATCAATGTAGCAAAAGTAGAAGATACTGAAGGAAACTTCCTCTCTTGTGCTCATTTCTCTGCGTGATTTTACTCTCATAGGATGGCTCCAGACAGATGAAAATAAAACTCGCAAGACTCCCGATCAATAACTGTCACGCCCCAGACCCAAAAATTTTGAGCTAGGGTGACAACCCGCCGCGTGCCGGGCACGCAAGGCGTCCCGAAACATGACACTGAATTCAAGAAAAGCAACAACCTATATATCATTCAAGTCCATGTCTTTAATACAATCCATAACTAAAGATTTGGGCTACAAGCCCTACACATAAGCATTACTGGGGTTACATCAACATATGAATCCACTTTATTTTAAATAGAAGCTCCAACGAACCTATGGTTCCTTACACACCACAATAATATAGTCTGGGCATCAAGCCCTACACATAAATACACTGGTATAGCAATAAAACAAAATCTATATTTTATTTGAGTTGAGGTCCATGACTCCAACATGTTATTCTCAAATCTCATGGTCCTGTAGCAAAAACATTATAATACTTTTATGAGATTACAATCAGTAAGTAAACCACGTTATACAGTCAAATCATAGCATAGCAATCAATAAGCATATAATGATCTGCATGCATAAACACTTCACAAATACTCAAACATGCAAAGTATGTAAACCCATCATTGTTATATTATATCATATGTGTCCCAAGGCCCTGCAATGCCCCATAACAAAGGAGAGCCGTGGTGGCACATATAAATATAATTCAAATCATTTGCACTCATCATTGTTGTATTATATCATAGCAAATTATCAGTGCATATAAAGCATTCCAATTGTTATATTATATCATATGTGTCCCACGGCCCTGCAATGCCCCATAACAAAGGAGAGCCGTGGCGGCACATATAAATATAATCCATTCTTTTGCATTCACAATCACTCCATTATGCAATGTAAGATTATATCATGCGTGTCCCACGGCCCTGCAATGCCTCATCTGAGCACATCCTCTAGATGTGTATGGCCATAGCAAAGGAGAACCGCGGCGGCACTTATGAATATAATACCAATCATTTGCATCCATAACTGCTCAATTATACTATATAGGTAAACCCACTGTTTATACTCTCAATGGTAACTGTAAATGTGACCCACGGTTCTGCAATATCTCAATAGTGTACCAACCAGCATTCCCTTAAAGCATCCCCCCTACTGAAAGGGTCGAAATACCAGGGTCACGCCAATAATGTGCCAACAAGCATTCCCTTAAAGCATCCCCTACTGAAAGGTCAAGATACCAGGGTCACGCCAATAATGTATCAACAAGCATTCCCTTAAAGCATCCCCCTACTGAAAGGTCAAGATGCCAGGGTCACGCCAATAATGTATCAACAAGCATTCCCTTAAAGCATCCCCCTACTGAAAGGTCAAGATGCCAGGGTCACGCCAATAATGTATCAACAAGCATTCCCTTAAAGCATCCCCCTACTGAAAGGTCAAGATGCCAGGGTCACGCAACATGATAAAGGAGAACCGCGGCGACACATAACAGTACCTCACATCACATGCACTCATCTTATCAATGACAACTCAATATTGCATAAACAGTGGATTATACCTACTGAACAATTGCATGTAATATATCACATCAACATCATAATAACTGCATCTCTCATGCATAATAACTGCATCTCTCATGCATAGCATCCACACATGAAATCATAGCACATAAACAGCCATGTATTCATATATTATCTACTTACAAATTTAGCCAATAACAATTCTTCATGTCATAATTCACAATTTAACTACGCATATCCTGAATTAGATTATTTAATAAACTGATAACTGGCTTACTTACCTCAATACGCAATCCAACAGGTATAAATAAGCTAGTCAGATGTCTGAGCACCTACATGATTATTTACACAATTAATTGATTAGCAAGGAATATTAAAATGACCCTTAGGATTTCTACCCAGACTAGTTCATGGGCCCTACTTTGGGCTCGAATATCTCCCACTACACACACCCGAATGGGGAAGTAAAAATACCCCATGAAAATAGAATTCACCAAGATTCTAGCCATATAATTATTTTTCTAACCCCAGCTCGTTACAGGGCCCAAAAACTAGCCCAAACCTCCTATGCTGCACGGCCCAAAAGGCCTGAACCGGCCGGCCCAGCCGGCCCGGTTCAGCCTTAGATCCGCCCGATCCCCTGTTTCACCGAACAGGGGACGGGAACATAGCCGGCGGTCGGGGCCGCCGCTGGCCAAATTGAGGGCGGCCCGGCTGTCGGTGGCAGGGCCAGAGCCGGCCGCCGCCGCGGCCGGCCGCCAAACCTCCTCTCTCCCCCCCAATTTCTCTCACCTTTCCTAACTCTTTCGCGCGGCACAGGATTGTGACGACGGCACGGCCGGCCACCATGGCCGACCGAACCTCCACCGGACGCACGCCCGGCGCCGGTGGAGGCGACAGGCCAAACCTTGGGCCCGACGAGGCGGCGAGCATGCCGCCGGGCCCGAACCAACCGGCGGAAGCCGGCCACCGCGCGAGAGGAGGGCCAATTGGCCCTCCCTCTCCTCTCTCTCTCCATCACCACCCCGCCGGACGCCTCCCCCGGCGCCGGCGGGGTCGCCGGTCAAGTATCAGGCCCGGCACGGCGGCGAGCACGCCGCCGGGCCTAAACCAAGGGGATCGGCGAGTTTTCTTTTCTCCTCTCTCTCGCGATCTCTCTGTCTCTCTCTCTCTCTGGTTCTCTTTCTCTCTCTCTCCCTCTCTCTCTCTCTCTCTCTCAGAGGCAGGGGATTACCTGATGGAAGCGGACGCCCGGATGATGGAGGGAGTCCCCCCTCCATCATATAAATAATTCCCTACGCAACGCTTCAGCCCAAGGACTCGGAAGCCCATCAGACGCGACTCGAGAATCCAAGAATGTCATAATAACACCAGGTGCCACCCCAATTAATACTGAGAGTTAACCTCCCCACTATTAAATTACCGGGGGTTTACATTCTCCCCTCCTTATAAAAATTTCGGCCTCGAAATTTGCTATACATCCAGTAGAATACAAATCCAGATTTTCTTATCTCATTATCAACTAGAATTCATTCCAAATGATCTTCAACATGAAATTTCAAATCTTTCTTTTTGACATCAACATAACTTTTCTATTGACTTTGAGTTCCATGAAGCTGCTTTAATTAACAATACATTTCATAATTGCTACACCATCTCAGTCCAAAATTGTCTCTCTCTCAAACATTTCAATATGAAGGGAATCTACACCTTATATCATAGACAATTGAAAGTTATAGTAATCCCTCTATGACTTGAAAGTGATAATAGATGTACCCTTAACCATAATCCATAACTGATAATAATCAAAATAAAATCATCTCCCTCCTATTTTCTTAACAATAAATATGCCACCTATGGCTGAATGATAATTTATCCATCCTGGAGAAGATATCTACTTAGGAACTATGAAACATGTACAAATAATATGCACGATAAATTAATGAATTGATATCATGATTTAGAAATCTATTAACAGATGAAATATCCATAAAATTCTTTATCAGTGAAATTTATCTTATTCTCATTATTGCTAAAATTTTTTCACTTTCTACTATCAAAATATTTGATCATTTATAGCCAAAATCAGTTCTGAAGATTAATAGAGTCTACTGCTCTCAAAAACTTAAACAGTAATTGTCTAAAATTTAAAAGTTTATAATCTTCCTAAATGATCCATCAAGATATAATATGCAATCAACTATTTCATTAGCATCAGTACCAACCATCTCCACATCTAGCAAATTAACAATCAGTTTTGAACATGCATTATCCATAATAAAAGTTCTCTTAGTAAAATTCACTATACTTATCCATCCAGACTCAAATTCAAAAGTACTCAATTGTGATAGATCAAAATATATAATTAACTATTTCATTCCCAAAATATCATCAATATTAATCATCCATATAACCAGTAAATTAGCTCATAATCTTAAACTTATAATATCAACAATGTAAGTTTCACTATTAAAAATTCATTTTATACATCCACATTCAAATTTAGATTTACTAACTCCAAATTCACATATCAACACAATTGCAATATGGACATAATAATGTTATCTTAGTCATATTAGCCATCAATTGCAATTTTCAACTATTATATCATATTCCATATATTTATCAGTCTTTTATTGCATATCCAATTAAAGTTTCATCTCCCATATTATTTAAAGGTCTGAAACTGCTACGAATCATTTCCAACAAGTTTAATGGAGCTAAAACCTCTAGAAGCCCCTTGACCTCCCCACTGATCAAGGCTACCAGCCAGGGAGCCCACAAATATATTGGCTTGCGATGGTTCATCTTAATTTCTATCAAACTTGTAATTCAATTAATATCTTGATAAACTTTAAATTTCAAGCTCCCAAAGCATAATTCATGAAATTCCTTGAAAGTCATAATTGTCTCAATGTCATCCAAGTATTTTGCCTAGAGTGTCATTATGCATATGTCCCTAAGTCATAACCTGGTCTGTGGGTTATGGGCCCACCATGCTTCCGCTGCGCACTCAGATGCTGCATGTCCTGCATAGACTGCGCCATACCCGAGAGAGCTTGAAGCATCTCAGACTGGAATCGCTGGTGCTCAGTTCCTACTGGGTTGGCAGGGGCCATACCTCCAGTAGTTCCTTGACCCACCGGCTGATCAGCATAATCGGCCAGAGAGGCCTCCTCATACAGTTGGCTCCTAGTACTGTGAGCCATATCTATGTTCTGTTAAATTAGATGTGGTTAATATCATCATAAACTAATGTGTCAGGTGACTCTAAGTATATGTTCTCTCCGTGTTATCATGTCAATATGTCTGTGTCCCTAGGGTCATAAGTTCTCTACTTATTATCATGTCAATATATCCGTGTCCCTAGGGTCATAACCTAAGCTCTGATACCATAAAAGCTGTCACGCCCTAGACCCAAAAATTTTGAGCTAGGGTGACAACCCGCCGCGTGCCGGGCACGCAAGGCGTCCCGAAACATGACACTGAGTTCAAGAAAAGCAATAACCTATATATCATTCAAGTCCATGTCTTTAATACAATCCATAACTAAAGATTTGGGCTACAAGCCCTACACATAAGCATTACAGGGGTTACATCAACATATGAATCCACTTTATAGAAGCTCCAACGAACCTATGGTTCCTTACACACCACAATGATAAGTCTGGGCATCAAGCCCTACACATAAATACATTGGTATAGCAAAAAACAAAATCTATATTTTATTTAATAGAGGTCCATCACCCAAATCCATTCTCAAATCTCGTGGTCCTGATAAAAACATTGTAAGGATTTTGTGAGCTTACACTC
Organism: Calamus simplicifolius; assembly: GCA_900491605.1. Classification (NCBI taxonomy): domain Eukaryota; kingdom Viridiplantae; phylum Streptophyta; class Magnoliopsida; order Arecales; family Arecaceae; genus Calamus; species Calamus simplicifolius. The sequence goes on along the minus strand of UESW01004567.1, from coordinate 728,416 downwards.
AGTAAGTAAACCATGTTATACAGTCCAATCATAGCATAGCAATCAATAAGCATATAAATGATCTGCATGCATAAACATTTCACAATACTCAAACATGCAATGTAAGTAAACCCATCATTGTTATATTATATCATATGTGTCCCAAGGCCCTGCAATGCCCCATAACAAAGGAGAGCCGTGGTGGCACATATAAATATAATTCAAATCATTGCACTCATCATTGTTGTATTATATCATAGCAAATTATCAGTGCATATAAAGCATTCCAATTGTTATATTATATCATATGTGTCCCACGGCCCTGCAATGCCCCATAACAAAGGAGAGCCGCGGCGGCACATATAAATATAATTCATTCTTTTGCATTCACAATCACTCCATTATGCAATGTAAGTATTATATCATGCGTGTCCCACGGCCCTGCAATGCCCCATAACAAAGGAGAACCGCGGCGGCACTTATGAATATAATACCAATCATTTGCATCCATAACTGCTCAATTATACTATATAGTAAACCCACTGTTTATACTCTCAATGGTAACTGTAAATGTGACCCACGGCCCTGCAATATCTCAATAGTGTGTAAAGCACTACAGCCAGCCATTCCCTTAAAGCATCCCCCTACTGAAAGGTCAAGATACCAGGGTCACGCCAATAATGTATCAACAAGCATTCCCTAAAGCATCCCCCTACTGAAAGGTCAAATACCAGGGTCACGCCAATAATGTATCAACAAGCATTCCCTAAAGTATCCCCCCTACTGAAAGGTCAAGATACCAGGGTCATGCCAATAATGTATCAACAAGCATTCCCTAAAGTATCCCCCCTACTGAAAGGTCACCAGATGCCAGGGTCACGCAACATGATAAAGGAGAGCCGTGGCGACACATAACAGTACCTCACATCACATCAATACATCAATACATCAATCATTGCATAAACAGTGGATTATACCTACTGAACAATTGCATGTAATATATCAGCATCAACATCATGCATAACATGCATCTCTCATGCATAATAACTGCTCTTGCATAGCATCCACAGCATGAAATCATAGCAAAACAGCCATGTATTCATCTACTTACACAATTAGCCAATAACAATTCACAATTTAACTACGCATATCCTGAATTAATTATTTAATAAACTGATAACTGGTTTACTTACCTCGCACGCAATCCAACAGTATAAATCAGCTAGTCAGATGTCTGAGCACCTACATGATTACATTTATTTACACAATTAATTGATTAGCAAGGAATATTAAAATGACCCTTAGGATTTCTACCCAGACTAGTTCACGGGCCCTACTTTGGGCTCGAATATCTCCCACTATACACACTCGAATGGGAAGTAAAAATACCCCAGAAACTAGAATTCACCAAGATTCTAGCCATATAAAAATTATGCTAATCCCGGCCCGTTACAGGGCCCAAAAACTAGCCCAAACCTCCTATGCTGCACGGCCCAAAAGGCCTGAACCGGCCGGCCCAGCCGGCCCGGTTCAGCCTTAGATCCGCCCGATCCCCTGTTTCACCGAACAGGGGACGGGAACATGGCCGGCGGCCGGGGCCGCCGCCGGCCAAATTGAGGGCGGCCCGGCCGTCGGTGGCCGGGCCAGAGCCGGCCGCCGCCGCGGCCGGCCGCCAAACCTCCTCTCTCCCCCCCAATTTCTCTCACCTTTCCTAACTCTCCGCACGGCACAGGACTGTGCCGGCGGCACGGCCGGCCACCATGGCCGGCCGGACCTCCACCGGACGCACGCCCGGCGCCGGTGGAGGCGACAGGCCAAACCTTGGGCCCGGCGAGGCGGCGAGCACGCCGCCGGGCCCGAACCAACCGGCGGAAGCCGGTTCCGCCACCGCGCGAGAGGAGGGCCAATTGGCCCTCCCTCTCCTCTCTCTCTCCACCACCACCCCGCCGGACGCCTCCCCCGGCGCCGGCGGGTCGTCGGCCAAGTATCAGGCCCGGCGCGGCGGCGAGCACGCCGCCGGGCCTGAACCAAGGGGATCGGCGAGTTTTCTTTTCTCCTCTCTCTCGCGATCTCTCTGTCTCTCTCTCTCTCTGGTTCTCTTTCTCTCTCTCTCAGGCTCTCTCTTCTCTCTCTCTGGTTCTCTTCTCTCTCTCATGCTTTCTCTCTCTCTCTCTCTCTCTCTCTCTCTCTCTCTGAGAGGCAGAGGATTACCTGATGGAAGCGGATGGAGGGAGTCCCCCCTCCATATAAATAATTCCCTACGCAACGCTTCAGCCCAAGTACTCGGAAACCCATCAGACGCGCTCGAGAATCCAAGCGGTATATAGGGAACTTAAATGTCATAATAACACCAGGTGCCACCCCAATTAATACTGAGAGTTAACCTCCCCACTATTAAATTACCGGGGGTTTACAATAACCATGTTACTGCAACCTTTATCTTTCCAATTTCTGCCTTTAGTGAGCTCTCTGAACTTGTCCCAAACTCCCCATAGCAACACCTCTACAAGCAGCACATACTAATAAAACCAAAGCATTCTGGGAATCGAAATGCAGAACCAGATGGGGTCTGTGGCTAATTGTATAGTCAGTACTGGATCCCAATTTCCTCTTTATCTGCTGGAAGAGAAACAACTATTGGAATTATTGTTCAATTATAAAGAAAAAAATAAATAATAAAAGTGGGCATGAGGCACGTCCATGTGCATATATTTAAATAAATTTTAAACAGATATATCATTTGAAAGGATATGTCATGATTCAAAAGGATATATCACTCGAGAGGGGTACATCCTTTCATGAAAAGGTGCCTTTCAAAGTCAACCGTTATAATTCAAACGGATATATCACTTAAAATGATATATATGTTATGATTCAAACGGATATATCACTTGAAAGGGATACGTTCTTTCATGAAAAGGTCTTTTCGTGTCTATAAAACTAACGACAAATAGAACTAAGAGCAATATAATCTCTATTATCTTATCTCTTCTCCAGAAATACTGTGTTCTGATTCCTTAGATATTTTTCACTGTTGCTTCGATGCAAATTCTCTCAAGGCTTGTCATATCCTAAAAGCTATTTGCAAGAATTAATCGCACAAGCAACTCCAAAGAGAGGGGGAGGGCAAATAATGCTTTAAGGAAAGCATATACATACGTGTTTTAAGTCTTCTCTTATCCCTAACATTTCAGTCTTATCCAATCCAAAAAGATTATCTTTTCTTTCCAACATTCTTAAAGCGTTATCCTACGGTTATGGAGATTGATACTGCAAACACCACCATCAAAGTGATGAACCAAGACCTTGTTCGTTTGGATCGTTTTGATAGGACTAATTTTATTCACTGGCAAGATAAATTAAAGTTTCTGTTGATAGCCCTGAAGATTTTCTATGTTCTTGATCCTGATCTTGAAGCAATTCCAGAACCTTTTGACAAGGACTCTGAAGAGAGAAAGGCAGCACGTAAGAAACAACAAGAGGATGAACTCATATGTCGTGGTCATATTTTGAATGCCCTATCAGATCGTCTCTATAATCTATACACTGATAATCCATATGCAAGAGATATCTGGAAAGTATTAGAATTCAAATATAAGGCTGAGGAAGAAGGTACAAAGAAATTTTTGATCTCTAAACATTTTGATTTCAAAATGCTTGATGATAAACCTATTTTGCCTCAAGTACATGAATTGCAAGTTATTGTAAACAAACTGAGGGCTGTGAAGATTGAACTTCCTGAATCTTTTCAAGTTTGTGCCATTATAGCAAAATTATCATCTTCCTGGAAAGGGTACAGAAAAAAGTTACTTCATAATTCTAATGATTTTTCTTTGAAAAATATTTAGAAATACCTATGAATCGAAGAGGAATCGAGGAAAAGAGATAAGAATGAAAATTCTTATGAAGCCCTTACTAAGACAAATGCAGTGAGTAAGCTCTCACAGGGCAATAAAGGCAACCAAAATAAAGAAAATTTTCTGGGTCCTAAAAGGGATCAAGGAAAGTTCAAGAAATCTAAAAACCAAAAGGTGACCAATGGAGCATGCTTTGTTTATGGCAAATCTGGGCATTATGCTCGTGATTGCAGGTTTAAGAAAAAGCTAACCAAGAGGCAAAGGTGAACTCCGTGAAGGATAGTGAAGAGATTATTGCTGCTGTGAGTGAGATCAATGCTATTCAAGGCAAGATTCTTGGCTGGTGGTATGATACGTATGTCACAATCCATGTTTGTTATGATAGGCCATTGTTTAAAACCTATCATGAAGAAATTGATGGACATGAGATTTAAATGGGAAATGAAGGCCGATCCAAGGTGTTAGGCAAGGAACTGTGAAAATTTTCTTCGCTTCCGAAAAGAATGTTACCTTAACTAATGTTCTTCATGTCCCTGATATGAATAGAAATCTAGCTAGTGGGGATCTTTTGGGAAAACCTAGAATAAAATCTGTGTATGAAGCAAAAAAATTGATTTTATTCCGTAATGATGTCTTTGTTGGAAAAGGCTATTCATGTGATGGAATGGTCAAATTATGTATTGTTGATAATGCTATTAATAATAATGATGCTTCTGCTTATATGGTTGATTCTGTTTCTTTATGGCATGGTAGATTAGCACATGTAGGAATTAGCACTATGAAGAGTGATTAAATATGGTTTAATTTCCTGTGATAATGTTGATAAATTTAAAAAATATAAAATATATGTTAAATCAAAGATGGTAAAGAAACCTTTTAGTAATGTTGAAAGAAATTCTCAATTATTAGATCTTATACATTCAGATATATGTGAACTAAATGGTATGTTAACTAGAGATGGTAATAGATATTTTATCACATTTATAGATGATTGCTCAAGATTTACTTATGTTTATTTATTAAAACATAAAGATGAGGCTTTTAAAATGTTTAAAGTTTATAAAGCTGAAGTAGAAAATCAATTAAGAAGAAAAATCAAAGTTTTTAGAAGTGATAGAGGAGGAGAATATTTTTCAAATGATTTTAATATATTTTGTGAAGAAAATGGTATTATTCATGAATGTTCTGCACCTCGAATTCCTAAAAAAAATGGTTTGACTAAAAGAAAAAATAGAACTTTTCTTGAAATGATTAATGTAATGTTATTAAATGCTAAATTGTCATTCAATTTATGGGGTGAAGCTCTCCTTGCTGCTTGTCATATTCTTAATAGAATTTTTTAAAAAAATAAAATTTCTCTTTATCAATTATGGAAAGAAAGAAAATCCAATATAGTATATTTCAAAGTGTGGGGGTGTCTTGCATATTACAAAAATAATGATCCCAAATGGACCAAGTTGGGTCCAAGAAGAATTAGATGTGCTTTTGTAGATTATTTTATAAATAGCAAAGCATATAAACTCTTAAATTTAGAATCTAATGTAATAATAGAATTCAGATATGTGAAATTTTTTGAGCATTTATTAATTTTAGAAAATAAATTCAAACTGTTATTAGTGGAGGATCACAATTGAAGACATATTCTAAGATTGAAGATCAATAACCTAGTGAACCTCGTAAAACCAAAAGAATACGGAAAGCAATAGAATTAGGACATGATGAGATTGACTCTCAACTTATCTCCTTTTACCTAGTAGAAGGAAATAGGAAAAAAGTCATGAGAACAACTCCTTTTGTTATTCAAGTTGAAGATGATCCTAAAACTTATAGGAAGCTATATATTCTAGAGATGCTACTTTTTGGAAAGATCCTATAAATGATGAAATGGATTCTATTATGTCAAACCACACTTGAAAACTTTTTGATTTATCTCATGGTTCTAAACCCATTGGTTGTAAGTGGGTGTTTAGAAGAAAGTACCATACTAATGGAACTCTTTATACTTTTAAGGCTAGATTAGTAGCAAAGGGGTTTCGACAAAAGAAAGGAATTAATTATTTTAATATATATGCTCCAGTAGCAAGAATAACTTCCATTAGAATTTTATTTACTTTAGCATCAATTCATGATCTTCATATTCATCAAATGGATGTTAAAACCGCATGTTTAAATGGAGATCTTATGAAGAGGTTTACATGGAACAGCCAGAAGGCTTCATCATGCCTGAAAATGAACATAAAGTGTGTAAGCTTATTAAATCACTATATGGTTTAAAACAAGCATCCAAATAGTGGCATGAAAAAATTAAATTTGCTATTCTTTCAAATGGTTTTGTTCATAACATTGCTGATAAATGTTTTTATACAAAAGTATGTGATGAATATGTGATATTTGTTTGTTTATATGTGGATGATATGTTAATAGTGAGCAATGACATGAGAGGTGTCACAGAAACAAAGAGGTTTCTATCTTCCACATTCAAAATGAAGGATCTTGGACATGTAGATATCATTCTAGGTATCAAAATAACTAAAGATAGTGGGGGTTATTTTTTGAGCCAAACTCATTATATAGAGAAAGTGTTGAACAAATTCAACTACTTAAAAATTAAGGAAGCTAGTACCCCGATTGATTCAAGTATCAAGCTTCTAAAGAATGATGGAAGAGTTGTAGCTCAAATTGAATATGCAAGTGCTATTGGTAGTCTTATGTATGCGGCTCAATGTACAAGACTAGATATACCATTTACTGTTAGTAAATTAAGTAGATTTACTAATAACCCAAGCTATGAGCATTGGAAGGCCATTGAGAGAGTTCTTGGTTATCTTAAGAAAAACAAGAATCTTGGTCTATTATACTCAAAATTCCCTGCTGTTATAAAAGGATATACTGATGCCAGTTGGATATCAAGTGTAGAAGACAATAAATCTACTTGGGTGTTTACCCTAGGAGGAGGTGCTATATCTTGAAAATCCAAGAAACAAACTTTAATTATACATTCAACTATGGAATCTGAGTTTGTAGCTTTGGCAAAAACAGGGAAAGAAGCTAAATGGCTAAGGGATTTTCTTTTAGAAATTCCTTTGACATCAAAGAACTTATCTTCTATATCTATA
>UESW01004567.1:679595-718495 GCA_900491605.1 Calamus simplicifolius | reverse complement strand
TTTTTTTTTTTTTTCCTAAAACAGAGTTTACACGCAATGGATTGCACAATGAAGGGTTCTCTCTGAATACCCTTGGCCTTACAACCTTGGCCATGGCAGAATCTGAACCTATAAGTTTCTATTGAAACGACAAAAGGACCACAAATTTGGTAGACTATCATCCTTAAAATATCTCCATCAAAAACGTTAAACGTAACAGAGAAATTTGCTGGCCATGGTGGCAAAGTTCGTGGGCAGCTCATCTTTGGTTCAATACTGATCCATTAGATTCATTAGGTTTTGTGGCAGGTATAAGAGTCCTATAGGCCTTAACCAATCCGTTGGACGAAGTTCGTTTGTACTTTTTAGTTCCAACTTTAGCTCAAAATTAATCTGGGGCGAGTCTGCTGGAACTTCGCCTGGTGGTCACAGGGCCAGAGTCAAATATTACTGCTTAAGTCACCCTCAAATTATGGGTAACAGACCATAACATCAAGACGATGACTATTCTTCCGACCATCGCGTTGACAACTCAAAGTCAACTTTCTTGAAAGCCATGCTTTCTGCTAAGATCACATTGACTTTTGTGAGCAATCTAGAAACGTTAGTGTTTTTCAAACTGACCTAATTACCTTGAGCTCTATCTATCTGGTCCTAGTTTGCCATTCTCATGAACCTTCTAAAAAGATAAAATAAAAATAAAAAAATATACGTGCAATACCTCAAATGGCACTCTTTTTCTTGAAAAGGAGATAAAAGGGAAAGAAAAGGGAAAAAAAAAATTGAAACATGACCCTCTTTAATATTCCTCAGCAAACTGTTCAAATACAGTTAGTGACCTTCAATATTCTTATATTAATTCCTTCCATTATATTTGAAGATGCTAATGAAGGAAACCCCTTTATTGATAAGTTGCCAGCAATCAGAACAAAACCATAACACCTACACACCCTGGCACTTTAGATAGTTCCTGAATTTCATATGGGCTTCAAAAGAGACTTGCCTCATCACATCTTCCCAAATATCTATTCCATGCATGCATACGTAAATATAGTTTGGTGGGAGATTCATGCGTATAACTTTGTATAAAATAAAAACAACCTGATTGTAAATATGCCAGGAACGGATTGGAAGTACTGCCATCCCCTTATTGAAACACTCAACAACCAAGTGGTTGAACCCTTTCGTCACATAGGTTTTACTTTCCAAGCATTCGATGAGTAAGCTCCATTAAGTAGGACTTTTTTTACCCATCGAATTTATTTAGAAAAAATTATAGGCAAAAGTCTTTATGCATTATGCGTGATGTAGGACTCACGTACCATCCATGGTGATTAGTCCATGTGTGTATGCTCTAAGGATATTTTTGTTCGTTTCGCATCGCACATATGATCAAATGCGCGCGCAGTACGACTCTTCATACACCGTACGTAGTATACAAAATTTTTTTAATTACAATAAAGAAGAGAAGAGGTAAGCCTTATTATTATGAAAAAATCTTTATGCATCACTAGGCACTAAAGGTAAACATATTTTTTATCTTTGGTACACCCGGTAACGTAAGACTTTTCCTATTGCTATAGCCTCTTCCGGCCCATATATGATCAACTTGTGAGGCAGGCCACACAGAAGTCAAGCCGGGCTCGGAGTCATCCGAAAGGGCAAAATGCTGGACTTCTTTTTGGTTTGCGAAGTTCTGAGTCAAAAAAAGTTGGGAGTCAAAAAACTTGAATCGACCCAGTCCGAATGGAATCACAACATATTGACGAGACCCAAACTCTCACCCTTCCAGAGACGTGAGGGGACCAGATATGGCAAGTTAGTGCCCCGTTGGGTGCTTTGAGAATTGGGTCGATCCATTCGAGAGTTCAAGCCCATAGCTCATCCTGGCATAAAAATATTCAACAAGGAATATGATATACAGTATAGGGGAAGTCAGATCTTAGAACACGTATACGCTCCGATATCTCCAGCATGAAGCGATGTGGAACTCTCTCTCTCTCTCTCTCTCTCTCTCTCGTTTAGCAGAAGGTGGACGAAAATTGAAACCTAGGTGCATGCGTGAGACATTCACAAATGGCAAATCCAAGTTGACAGCATGTAGATGTTGACGATGCTCGATCACTTTGAGCTGACGTTCTTGAGCGCCAGTTGACGCACCATCTATTACTGAAAAAGCTTCACTTCGGTGCCGAAATCTGCAAAAAGTCTCAGATACCGGATATTCCGATGGAGACCCTCCAACGCTCAAGTTAGTGATCAAAATTTCAGTCGTGAGCTTGGAGAACTCAAGATGAGAGAGAGAGAGAGAGTTAGGAAGTGTCCACCTAAGAGTTCATACCTTTGTCTGGGATCTTTCTTACCATTCATATTGACACTTTGAGTCCGTATGGCTTGCTAGATATATAAGATTGGAATCTCATGATGAGCTATGACTTTTGCAGATAGTATGTTAGAACCGGTGGGATTGAGTCCCTCCCTCTGGTGATTGGTACTTCATGGCAGACGATCACCTTTTGAGGCTTGTTTGGCCAGAGTCATTAAATCTCCTTGATGACTTTTGGGCCTCACGGGTTTGGAGATTTGTAACTTTATGATGGATTATGACCTTTGGGGCTTTATCTGATCAGGATCATTAATGCCATATGATGGATTATGACTTTGGGACCTCATCTAGTCAGAGTCATTAATGTTGCTTGACAAGTTGTGACTTTCGGGGCTTATGCAGGAATTGACGGCTTCTGTCTTTTTGGACTGATATGAATCAAGGATGGTCAGTGGGCCCGGCTTTATCCGAGATAGAGGCTTGCTTGAGAAGTCGAATTGAGCCTTGAAGATAAGACAACTGTAGCCGCTCAGGGCTCAAGGCCAGTGAGGAAACCTCCGTTTGCAGGGGGCCGCCTAGAAGCCACCTCAGGATCGCTCAGTGATAGCTCTCGCTGGGGCCGCCTAAGAGCTGCCTCGAGGCCGCTCTCACTGGCGCCGCCTAGGACCCACCTGGAGGCCGCTCAAGGACCGCTCTCGCTAGAGCCGCCTAGGAACTATCCAGGGACCGCTCTCGCTGGGGCCGCCTAGGAGCCTCCTAGGGATCACTCTCGTTGGGGCCGTTAATTTTTCAAATAACTCCCGCCGTCAGTTCACACGTAGCTTTTACCAGCCACATCATATGCCCCCTTGCTCCTGAGTCTTGGAGCTTACATGCGAAGCACTCGCCAAGAGAAAGGAGCGTAAATTCCCTCGCTTCGTTGGGTCTCACACGCCATAAATTAGTGGAGGTGGGCACGTGCTTTTGGTGAAGTAAGGTCTTTCGGGGTCTTTTCATCATTTAAGGAATGGTATTGGGAGCATCATAGCCTGCAGGAGGATCGAAGAAAATGCCTCATGACCAGTAAGAAAAGGCGGGGTGTTATTATTGGATCACCTTTGTCTCTGTCCTATCATTAGGTATGGATTGCATTCCTTCAATAACTGACGGATAACTGGATAGTAACCCTGCCTCCGCGCCTCCACATGGCATTATAGTGGGTGGGACTTTTAGAAATTATGTATAAAAGTTGTTTCGCCCATTCCTTCAGGCTTCTCATTCCTCCAATACTTCTTCTACATTCTTTCGACTTTTCAAACACTGACTTCTTGCCTCTACCCCTCTGATTCAAGGTCAGTTCTTTTTGTTCCTTTCTTTTCACTCTCATGGATCCTCGTTCTGATAAAAAAGGTAAAAGACCCATGGTAGAACCTTCTAAGGAGGAAATCCTCCAGGCGTGGCATTGGGTTTCCGATGGTATCTCCATCCGGGGTCAACCGGTGATCGTCGCTCCGGCCTCGATTAGGGCTTTCCGATTACCTATTCCAAATCAGCGGTTCGAGTGGAATAAACTCCACCATGAAAGCCCAAGACATAAAAAATCTCCGAGCCAAGTATGATATACCAGATTGTGTTTGTCTTTCTGCCCCTTAGTATGGTGACCAGGTAACAGGCAGCCGGTTTGATGGGGTTGCCTTATTTGAGGAATTTTTCAAGAGTGGCCTTTGCCTCCCTTTTCATCCTTTTTTCCTCACCTTCTGGATAGGTATAACCTTGTCCCGGCGCAATTAACACCGAATTCCATTCGGATTATTTGCGTCTTTCTAGTACTCTACCATTTTCATGGTGCTCCCGCTCGAGTTTCCTTGTTCCGGGCATTATATAAACTCGAAACCCCAAGAAAAATGGGTGGTGGAGCTTTGCCTCTAGGCCCAAAAGAGTCCTCAAACTTGATTTATCCTCCAAGGTCAAAGAATGGTAGTTCTGATTCTTCTATGTCCATGTGGAGGGGATGAAAACTACCTGGCACCATCCCAATGCTGGCCCCAATAAACATTTGGCTATAGAGGAAAGAGACCGGAGCTCTTTGATGCCCTAATGTCCTCCATCATTCCTTCTTGTCGAGATTTGCTGTCGGAAGGTAACCTCCGTGACATCAGTGCAGTGCCGACATTGCCACCACCGATGTCCGATGAGCGTCACATCATTGCCATCATTCATTCATTTTTTAATCATTTTCTCTCTCTTTTTTTTTTTAAATTATCTCTTATTATACAGCAATGAGGTTCTCTTCCGACTTTTTCGCGATGGGCCTCAAAAAAGAAAGAAGGGTGTCGGTGACACGATAAGGACGACACCTAAAAAGTCCCATCAAAAAGAACAAGGCGGGCCAACCCGGCCCACGACGGTCCCTCCAGCAACTCCCGAGGCCATCCCGGTGGAAGAGTTGAGAAGGGGAGACCCCCTACCAAAGCACCCTTAGCGGGGGCTCCTCCTATCAGGGTCGTGGAGAAACTAGCTGCCATCGAGGCCCAAGCCATGGAGAAAGTGGCAACCGCCGAAGTCCAAGCTTTAACGAAGGTCGCCACCATCGAACTCTGGGCTCGGGAGGCCATTGAAATTTATAAAGGTTCTATAAACTTTGCTGCCGAGTTTAGTGAGGCGGCCCTTGATGCCTATGCCCAGGGCTTTGAGAAGTGTAAGGAGAAAATCTCTTGAATTTATAAGTGACTGGCCTTGAAGACATCTAGCCCGAGGACAAAGATGAAGGCCCAGAGAGCAGCGGTCCCGAGGATAGACCGGGATCTGCCGAGCCTTAGGTTTAGTTTCTTTTTTTGCTTTCAATATTTGTAACCCGACTAACATCGATCTTTTTGTCATGACAATGAGGTTATTGAAATGAGAAAATTAATGATAGAAAAGACATTTCGCCAAAATTTGACGAACTTATCTTTCAGTAGCGCTTTGGTCTTTTGAATGCCCATGTCTTGACTTGAGCTTCCGAATTCAAGAGATGCACCTCCCGCTCTATGAGCGTGCTTAAAGAACCAGTGATTCATCATACGGGTTCCATAGGAATGCGTAGGTTTATATTGACCTCTTAGGCTTTTGCTAGGATGCTTTTTGAATACTGACAGCGGTCCTGGCCATGGGCCCAGAGGGTATCGTATCTTTCTAAAAGTCTCCATTTGGAAACTGCCATGGGGGTTTCTCACATCAGCCCGGGAGTTTGACTCCAGGCCATCAAGACCATAGGACTTGAACCATCATGGGGGTTTCTCACGCCAGCCCGGAGGTGTCTATGATCATAGGACTATCGAGGTTCTTTTAAAAACTACCTTGGGGGTTTCTCGCACCGGCCCAGGAGTTTGACTCGAGGCCGTCGAGACCACAGGACTTGAACTACCATAATGGTTTCTCGCACCGGCCCGGGGGTGTCTATGATTGTGGGACAATCGAGTTTCTTTTGAAAACTACCACGGGGGTTTCTCGCGCTGGCCCTGGAGTTTGACTCGAGGCCATCGAGACCACAGGACTTGAACCACACCACAAGGGTTTCTCGCACTGGCCCGGGAGTGTCTATGATCGTGGGACTGTTGAGGTCCTTTTGAAAACTACCACAGGGGTTTCTCGCACCGGCCCGGGAGTTTGACTCGAGACCATGGAGACCACAGGACTTGAACCACCACAGAGGTTTCTCACGCTAGCCCGGGGGTGTCTATGATCATGAGACCATCGATGTCCTTTTGAAAACTACCACGGGGTTTCTTGCGCCGGCCCGAGAGTTTGACTCGAAGCCATCGAGACCACAGGACTTGAACCACCATGGGGGTTTCTCACACTGGCCCCCCAGGGGTGTCTATGATCGTGAGACCATTGAAGTCCTTTTGAAAACTACCACGGGGGTTTCTCGTGCCGGTCCGGGAGTTTAACTCAAGGCCATCGAGACCACAGGACTTGAACCACCATGGGAGTTTCTCGCGCTGGCCCGGGGGTGTCTATGATCGTGAGACCTTCGAGGTCCTTTTGAAAACTACCACGGGGGTTTCTCGCGCCGGCCCGTGAGTTTGAATTGAGGCCGTCGAGACTACAGGACTTGAACCACCATGGGGGCTTCTTGCACCGACCCGGGGGTGTATTTGATCGTGGGACCGTTGAGGTCCTTTTGAAAACTACCTGCTGAATAGAGACATGAAGTCAAAAAGAAGAACTTTCTTTTTATAACCATTAGCCAAATACACTCATTATTGGTAATATTGGCGGAGATTACTCGCATTCCAAGTATGAGGAATTGGCCATCCTTCTAGCTCCTCAAGTCTGTAAGCTCCATGGTGAAGTGTCCTCGTGACTCGATAAGGCTCCTCCCAATTCAGGGATAGCTTACCTCCTTCAGTAGGTTTAGATATCTCAACCCTCCTGAGGACTAGATCTCCAAGATGAAATATCATGAAGCAGACCCGGGCGTTATAATATTTTGTCGGTCGTTAACGGAACATAGCCATTCTAAGCCGTGCTTGATCCTGGGTTTCATCGATGAAGTCGAGATTGGCCCTTAGTCATTCGGAGTTGTCTTCTTCTTTATATAATTCCACTTGGGATTGGTAAGACCGATCTCCACTAGGATAACCGCCTTAGATCCGAAGACAAGGCTGAAAGGAGTTTCTTTCATGAGAACACTAGGAGTCGTATGATATGCTCACAATACACTTCAGAGTTCCTTCATCCATCTGCCTTTAAGCTTATTTAAACGGGTTCTAAGTCCTCGAAGGATGGTCCGATTCATAACTTTTGCCTCTCCATTAGTCTGTAGATGCCTGATGAAAGTGAATCGGTGATAGATACTCAGTTCAGTGCAGAGGGCCTTGAATGCAACATTATCAAACTGGCGGCCATTATCGGTAATGATGGTATAGGGCAGGCCAAATCGACAGATAATAGATTTTTAGAAAAATGTTTTCACCTTGCTCTCGGTAATCTTGGCTAATGCTTCGACCTCAACACATTTGGTGAAGTAGTCGACGGCAACAAGCAGGAATCTTTGCTATCCTGAAGCCTGGGGGAACGGTCCGAGAATATCCATTCCCCGCTGGACAAAGGGCCAATGAGCAGAAAGTTGGTTCAGTTGGAAAGCTGGCTGTCACTGGATACTAAAATACTGCTGGCAACTATCGCACTTCTGAACTAGTTCCACAGCATCTTTTTTGCATGGTAAGCTAGTAATATCCTTGGCGAAGGGCTTTGTGCACCAAGGATCTACCCCCTAGATGATTCTCACATATGCCTTCTTATATTTCCCTAAGGATATAACCAGCATCTGCCAAGCCAACACATTTGAGGAGAGGATAAGAGAAAGACTTTCTATATAACTGCCTCTTCAGCAATAAAACTTGAAGATCTTCACATTAAGTAGCCTGGCCTCTACAGGGTCTGCAGGGAGAGTACCATCATAAGGTACTTAATATAAGCGTCCATCCACATCAATTCTGGCATGACCGATAGGATCTCCTCTGCTGCATAGATGCTTGGAGTTTTTAAGTGTTCGACATATGTTCTTCCCAAACTGTCATCCATCGAGGTGGCTAGCCGTGATAAGACGTTGGCTCTGGCATTCTCGCCTCTGGGAATATAGCTAATGGTGAAGTAGGCCAATGACGAGGTCAGCGATTTAACCTTATTTAGATATTTAGACATAATAGGGTCTCGAGCCTCGTACTCTTCAGTAATGTATTTGGAGATGAGCTAAGAATTAGTGAAGGCCCTGAGGCGCTTCACTAAAAGCTCTAGGGCAAGCTTGATTCTGGCCAATAAGGTCTCATACTCGGCTTGGTTATTTATGGCTTTAAAAAAAATTGGAGGGCATACTCCAATACGACACCCTCCAGATTTGCAGAATGAGACCAGCTCCACTCCCTTGATAATTAGAGGCACCGTCAACATAAAGGATCTAGGCTCCCACTGCGTCCTCCCCAGCGTCTGGGCATTTCATAGGGAGATCTTCGAATTGCTCCTCTATCCAGGTATACTCTACCAGGAAGTCAGCCAACACCTAGGACTTCGGACAGAGCAGGACTAGAATAAAAGATCGAACTCCCCTAACTTAATGGCCCATTTAGCCAAGCGACCAGAGGTGTCAGGACGAGCCAAAATAGCTCTAAGAGGTTCGTCCATGAGCACAACAATTGGATGGGCTTAAAAATACGGTCTGAGACGCTGGGCAGAGATGATCAAAGCGAAGATAATTTTTCAGTTCTGGAGTACCTGACTTCGCATCATGAAGCACCTTGCTAGTATAATAAACAGGCCTCTGCATCCCATCGAAGTTTAGTCGCACCAATACAGAACTTACTACCTCCGAGAAGCGGCAAGATAGAGGAAGAGCCTTTCTCCCTCCTTAGGCTTAAACAATAATGGTGGTATAGATAAGAACTCTTTCAGCTCCTCAAAGGATGTCTGGCAGCTCTTTGTCCATTCGAAATTGTTGACATTGTGCAGAGCTTTGAAGAAAGGCAAGAACCTCTCATTTGATTTAGACAAAAATTGGCTTAGAGCAGCTATCCTTCCGGTGAGTCGTTGCACTTCTCTCTTATTGACTAGCTATCTCATATTAACGATGGCTTGAATCTTCTTCGAATTGGCCTCAATCCCTCGCTGGGTTACTAGGAAACCCAAAAATTTTCGACAGTGACACCGAATGCACATTTGCGAGGGTTGAGCTTTATCTGATGATGCCGAAGGTTATTGAATGTTTCTTCTAAATCGGCAACATGGTTGGCACTGTAGGTACTCTTAGTTAGCATATCATCCACATATACCTTATATTGTGCCCAATTTGATCTTTAAAGACCTTATTAATCAATCTTTGATAAGTAGCCCCTGTATTCTTCAGTCCAAAGGGTATCACCTTATAGCAGTAGATGCCCTTCTTAGTGATAAAAGAGGTATTTTCTTCATCTGCCGGATCCATCCTTATTTGATTATACCCAAAGAAGGCATCCATAAAACTGAGAAGCTCATGGTCAGAAGTAGAGTCCACCAATTGGTCAATCCATGGTAAAGGAAAGCTATCCTTGGGGCACGCCTTATTGAGATCAATGCAATCGATGCAGATATGCCGGCTTTTTTGCTTTTTGGACCATGACCACATTGGCTAACCAATATGGGTATTGAGCTTCTCGGATGTGGCCGACAGCAAGCAGTTTATCAATTTCCTCATCTATGGCTCTCTGCCCTCAGGAGTGAAGCTTCTCTTCTTCTGGCGGACAGGCTGGTACTTTGGATCAATATGGAGCTGGTGAGTAATTACCTCTGGAGAGATGCCCGGCATGTCTGATGCTGACCATGCGAAGACATCGAGTTCGCTCGTAAGAAAGTGAGGAGCTGGTTCTTCATCTCCAGAGAGAGAAGCTCACCGATTTGTACAGTCTTCATAGGGTCATCCTCCAATGGATAAGATAGTAAGCGCTCGGCTGACTCTCCTCTTCTTTCAGAATCTTTAGGATCGAGCAGCATTGAAGTTGGTGGAATCGTCATTTTCTGAGGGCTAGGAGCCATATGGTAATATAACTGAACAGGATTTCGCTCCCCGCGCATCTTACCAATCCCTCCACTGGTAGGGAACCTCACGAGCAGGCGCTTGGTGGATATCACTACGTCCAAGAGGTTTAAACCATGCTGGCCGAGTATAGCGTTATATGCCAGAGGCACTCGGGCCACTAGAAACCTCATTAGGACCGTGCTTTGACATGGCGGCGATCTTGCCATGACTGGCAATGTAATTTTACCCTCGACCCTTACTGAATCCCTTGTGAAGCCAACTAGAGGAGTGGTCACCGGTTGCAGGGAGTTAGAGATAAATCCATCCAAATAAAGCATCATAAGTAAGTATATCCAGTGAACTTCCACTATCTACAAGTATTTTTTTACAGAATGCTTAGCTATCATCATAGAGATGATTACGCTGTCATCATTCAAATTGCCCCTCCCCGCTAACTCCCCTTCAAAAAAGGGGATTACTTTCTCTATTCCCTTGTCCCTCCTTGATCTCTTTGAAGATGAGACCACTCCCCATGAAAGCATAACCACCATTCGCTCCGTTGGAGTGTTATCAATATTGGCTTGAATAGGTGGGCGCCCCATTAGCGTTGGAATGGTCGGAGGTCCTCCTGTCTGGACGAACTTCCCCAGATAACCTCTTTGAATGAGTTCTTCAATAGTGCACTTCAGGTTATGACATTCTTTAGTATCATGGCCGTAATCTCTATGGAAACGGCAATAGTGACTCCTGTTGCAAGTGGCATTGGGCTTCAATGAGGGAGGACACTGGAGATAAGGTTCACTCTCAATCTCCATAAGAATATGAGATCTAGGGGCAAGGAGAGGTGTAAAACTTTCTTCTTTAGGGGCTAAGTTCTGACATTGGTTATCTTGTCGGTGCGAAGGATCAGTCTTCTTGAGAAAAGGCATGGCCGGCTCTTCAGGAACCGGTTTCTTGCTAGCCCTCTCTCAGCATTCCTTCGAGTGAAGTCAGCTTCATCGGCATGAATATATTTATGTGCTTGATTTAGAAGCTCAGCATAAGAACTGGAAGGCTTCTTGTCTAATGAATAAGTGAAGCAAGAGGGGCAGAGTCCCCGCTTGAAGGCCAAGGTGGCCACATCATCAAGGTGATACACCTCGAGGGCTGCTGTCTTGAATCGGACTATAAAATCTTTTAATAATTCTTCTTCCTTCTGTTGAACGAAGAATAGACTGTCAGCCATCCGAGGGATCTTCCAACATGCATCAAATTATGCTAGAAAGGCTTTCTTCAGCTATCAGAAGAAGTTGATGCTACGGATGTAGACAAAAGTACCAGGTACATGCAACTTTTCGAAGAGTAGCAGAAAATGCAATGCATATGAGGGCATCAGTCGTCCTCTGAACTTGCATGAGAGATTTATAACTCTCTAAGTGGTCTAGCGGATCCGTAGTACCATCATAAGGATCCAATTGGGGAAGATAAAATCTGTGAGGTATAGGTTCTTCCATAATCTGGCGCGTGAGGGGGGACGAGTATCGTAGTCCACCACTAGTTGGTTATTGAGCTTCTGGCTAAGCTCCTCTAAACATTGGTCTTGCTCCTCTAAATGACTCTCCATCCATCCATTAAGATTCTCGCTCACCGATTCAGACGATGAGGAAGGGGAATGATGATGTTGATGATAATATGTGTCCCTAGGCTCTTTCCTCCACCGTCGCTTGAAAGAGGGGCTGCCAGAGTGATGGATGGGAGACTGCGACCTCTTAGAGGTTTCCCGATGATGATGCCTGGATGGAGTTTGATGATGGCAATGCTTCTCCAGAGAGGGTCTTCTATAAGTGGATTGCTGACTAGCCAATACGGCAGTTGCAGGTGGCGCAGGAGGTTCAGATTGCCGTTGAGAGGCCATCGGTCGTTGCTCCTGTAACTCGCGAACCACCCCAATAAGTGCTTGGACTTACTAAGTAAGGTTAGCTAATTGCTCTTGTGGCATAGCCGAGATTAGTGGTGATAAAGAAATAGGAAAGTTGGCCCTTGACGGCTCGGCATG
This sequence comes from Calamus simplicifolius, assembly GCA_900491605.1. Taxonomy (NCBI): domain Eukaryota; kingdom Viridiplantae; phylum Streptophyta; class Magnoliopsida; order Arecales; family Arecaceae; genus Calamus; species Calamus simplicifolius. The sequence continues at coordinate 706,642 of UESW01004567.1, read as the reverse complement.
ATGGGGTTGCCGCCCAGTGGGACTCGAAGAAACCTTCTGAACATGTGTTGTAGCCATCATTGCTTAGGAGAGGGCAAACTTGCAACTCGGGGCAATAGAGTAATCCTTTCCTCAGGGTCACATCCGCACCCCCTTTCTGGCGCGCCAATCTGATGATGCTTGATCACTTTGAGCTAACGTCCTTGAGAGCTAGTGGATGCACCATCTGTTTGCTGAAGAAGCTTCACTTCAGCACCAAAATCTGCAAAAAGTCTTGGATACCGAATATTCTAGCGGGGACCCTCTAACGCTCAAGTTAGTGATCGAGATCCCAGTCGTGAGCTTGGGGAAGCTCAAGATGAGAGAGAGAGAGAGAGAGAGAGAGAGAGAGAGAGAGTTAGGAAGTGTCCACCTGAGAGTTCATACCTTCGTCTAGGGTCTTTCTTACCATTAATCATATTGACACTTTGAGTCCGTATGGCTTGCTAGATAAGATTGAAATCTCATGATGAGCTATGACTTTTGCAGGTAGTATGTCAGAACCGGTGGGATTGAGTCCTCCTCTCTGGTGATTGGTACTTTATGGCAAACGATCATCTTTTAAGGCTTATTTGGCCAGAGTCATTAAATCTCCTTGATGACTTTTTGGGCCTTATAGGTTTAGAGATTTGTAACTTCATGATGGATTATGACCTTTGGGGCTTCATTGATCAGGGTCATTAATGCCATCTGATGGATTATGACTTTTGGGGCCTCATCTGGTCAGAGTCATTAATATTGCCTGACGAGTTGTGACTTTTAGGGCTTGTGCAGGAACTGATAACTCCTATCTTTTTGGACTGATATGGATCAAGGTGGTTAGTGGACCCGGCTTTATCCGAGGCAGAGGCTTACTTGAGAAGTCGAATTGAGCCTTAAAGATAAGACAAAACCGTAGCCACTCAAGGCCAGTAAGGAAACCTCTATTTACAAGGGGCCACCTAGGATACCTCCGGGCCGCCCAAGGACCACTCTCGCTGGGGCCGCCTAGGAGCCGCCTCAGGATCGCCCAGGGATCGCTCTCTGAGGCCACCTCGGGGCTGCTCTCGTTGGGGCCGCCTTGAGGCCGTCCAAGGACCGTTTTCGTTGGGGCCGTTAATTTTTCAAATAACTCCTGCCATAAGTAATTTTGGCCATCAGTTCACATGTGGCTTTTACCAGTCACATCAGATGTAAATATAAATTAATAATGAGATACTAACCAGTTGTGTTGGAGCAGTCACTAAGAGCATGGATCAATAACTTAGATTTAGATCCTGACTTATCATGATTCATAATTTGAATAAGTTTTGATGGTTTTTTTATTATTTTAAAAAAAACGTAACGGTGATATGGATCATTTCATGGGAAATTTACGTAGATAACCTTTTTTCTGGATCTTATAAGATCATTTGCTAATGTAAAAGGAAAAATAAAAAGTAAAGAATTGCAAGCAAGATAATGTTCTGTTTATTGGTGTCTTTCTCTTCATTGCTTAATGCTTATGTAAGGGAGAGATTCCACATTCAAGAGGCGGCTCTAACTATGTTTCTTAAAAAATAAAAAAATAAAAAAAGAATATATTAGCGGGCTTGAATATTTTATCATAGTCTTGAGCTTGCAGATGATATTAACTAGAGAATTAAATGTGTTCTTCATTTCCATATGAAGTTTTGCTACATAGACATGTTTGACTAAATATTTCAAAAGCCTAAATAAACTTTAATTTGGGTCATTTAAATTCTAATAGATCTGAATGCTAATAATCATAGTAAAAATCTTAATATGAAGCTATTTTTTAGCAAAAAAATGCTGAATATTATGCATGTTGACTTTATTTTAATTTTGATGACTATAAGATAATTAAGTATAGTACTAATGACTTTATTATAGAGATAAATTGAATTCATGTAAATCATCAAGAAGAAGGAGAAAGCTTCCTAAATCCCTAATATGAAGATTGAATCAAAGGAAGAAACTCTAAATTTCAACAAGTCCAAAGAAAGGTAAATCAAAGATAAAATTAGTAAAATAAGGCATCTTTAAATGTTTTCTAAAATAAAAAACTATTTTCAAAAGGTCAATACATTTGTTTTCACAAAAAAAATATTTTTCAAAAAATTGAAACTTTTCTGGAAGATATTTAAACTTTAAATGGATTAAAATTGATTTATTTCTTCCATTAGTCGGCATGATAGCCGTCTAAATTCATGAAATTTGCCACAGAGTGAAGTTTTTGAAAATATTATTCAAGTAGTCGGCATGGTAGCTGACTACTGTGGCTCATACAGAGAGTTTTCTTGAAGTAGTCGGCATGATAGTCGACTACTTATGTTGAATTAAAAATTCTTTATGAAAGTAGTCGGTATGGTAGCCGACTACTGAAAAGTAGTTGGCATGGTAGCTAGCTACTAAAGTGAAAAACAGAAAGTCTTTCTTGGGTAGTCGGCATGGTAGCCGACTATTGAAAAAGTAGCTGGCTACCGAGGTTTATACAGAAAGAAATTTTTGGTTAGTCAGTGTGGTAGCCGACTAACCCTTCGAAACTGGCGTTTCTGACTTTCTAAAACTTGCCATTCTTCTCCAACCATCCCCAACGGCTCCAAACGGCTAGTAGACTTTGAATTGCTATAAAAATAAGTCAAAAGGTGGATTTAAACAAAAAAAGAGAGATCAAGAAAAATCAAGAGATTAAGAGCATTCAAGATCAAATCCAATGCATTCAAGGAGAGATTCAAAAAGAGAAATTTTTCTAAAAGTCCCTCATTTATTGTTGTGCCAAAGAGAAGTTCCAATCTTATTAAAGGCCCCATTCAAATCTCCAACAATCTCAAGGAGGCTTCATTCAATCCTCAAAGCTCAATCATAAAGAAGGAGAAGCTTATTTATAGAGTGAAAACTTCAAAATCTATAAAGTGATTTTAAATTGATTTATCTACTCATTTTAGGAGTTTTTTGTATTAATTGTTACTATTTATGATTCAGTTAAGTTTCATATTAATTGAAACTTGTAAGGGTTGTGGTATACCCTTAAAAAATTATTGTAAGTCTTCCTTGTGCCTGTGAAACAAGAAGTTAGTCGGAAAGACTAGAGTTGTAATTATTTGGGATAACGATTGTGAGTGAAAATTTTTAAGGGATTCTTGGGGAGTGGATGCAGTGCTAAGTTTGGCACCAAACTACTATAAACTTTTTGTGTTTGTATGATTAATCATTTTGCGCTTATATCATTGTCTCTCCACTTCACTACACATTAAACTCTGATTTTGCAAAAGTGCACATACTTGCTAAAATTTTTAAAAGAACCCAATTCATCCCTCCTCTTGGATTACAATATCTGGGCAACAATGCACATTCATAATATCACCATACTAATAATATTATCATGTCAACTTGCCTTTAATGTGGTAAATCTTGCCCATAGCATTTGTATAAACCTATTTAATATGAACTATCTAGCTCATAGCGAATCTATTTACCATTATAGTTGAATGTTAACTATTTTTTCGATTAGTTCATAAATGGATCTCCTAAACCAAACAAAACTCCATTAAACATAACTTAGTGCAAGTTCCATAATTTTTCTTTTTTATCTGAAAGGTATGCAATTTTAAATTTTTAATTTGACATAAGAAAACAAAACACATTTCTAAGTCTAGTTAAATGTTAGATTTGAATGGCTTGACCAAACTAATATAGCCTAAACATAAGGGTCGCTTCTTCAATTTACTCAAGAAAGAAAGAACAAAAATAACAAAAGCAAAAAAAAGTTACTTCTATTTTTCTTAGAGCTTTTTTATTACATATGTATGTGAATAATTTTTTTGCGTAATTTTTTGAATTATTTAACCTTTTTCCAGTGTGTCAGAAATCTTCTTAATGTGTCAAAATGTTTTTAGAATGATAGTTGATGCTGCTAAAATCTGTTCTCTAGCTTGGGGGTGGTGCACATTGGGATTCGGATAGTGCTCTTTCGTCCGGATGGACCTGCAAGATAACCTTACATAAAAAGCATGAGGGATGGTCCCTACGAAAGACCCTCCATCGCCCAAGTTAGTAAAAATCTCCAGCAATTAAACTGAGAGGAGAAGGCTGCAGCAGAAGGATCTTCCTCCTTGAGATGATTTCTCATTAGCAATGGCCTTTGCTAAAGTTTTTTTTTTTGGGCTTAGATTGCTTTCGAGAGTGTACCTAAGGGGTCTTGGGACTTGATATTTATGTGCTGCAAGAAGGTAATTGTTACCTAATTTTTTTGGCGTGTTTTAGGGAGTTGGCATTCGATAAGGCTGGAATTTCATCAGTTACGGGGATCGGCAGTTAATAAAGCTGACGGATGCTTTATCAAGAATTTGAAATCTCGTTGATCATGGATGGAGTATTGTATTTTACTCCTCTAATGAGTGCTTTATCAAAAATTTGAAATCTCGTTGATCATGGATGGAGTGCTGTATTTGGCTCCCATTTCTATTTAGGAAAGCTCACTAAGTAATCTTTGCGATCAGGGTGGTTCATCCTCCGAGATATTTAGCGTGGTTTGAAGCAGTAATGGTGCTTATATTGAGGAATGAGGGTCGATCCTCGCAAGGTATGGAAATAGCTCGGGCCTATCGAGATACTGAGATAGCTTAGACCTTCCGAGGTACTGAGATAGCTTGGCCCTGCCGAGGTATGGAGACAGTTTAACCCTGTCGAGGTTTAGAGATATCTTGGTCCTATCGAGGTTTAGAGACCAACTCTGGTGTCAGTGTTGAGACCGACGATGGCATCGGTACTAACACTGGAGTTGGTGAGGAGACCGATTCTTATTGTCTGTTGGACGTAGCCCAGTCAGTCAGTTCAAACGTGGCTTGATCAGCTAAATCGGAGATAACTCGACCTGTAAAAACTCAGATTTTATCATCGGGTAAATTTATTGATGTAGTAATAATTTTCTCCCATATCATAGGCCCCCCACTCCCCAGTCCGAAGCGTAGTTTCAAGCATAGAGAGCAGAGTCTTCATATGGCTTCGACTGATCAATCAATGAGCTCTGTTCTCAATGTGGGTTTGCCATCCGATTATATCGATTGGCCTATCAGAGAGTTTCATTCCTCATATCAAGTGCCTATGTTAGGTGCAAGTATCTCTCTATAGTCAGCCTTTCGCTCCTATTCGTGCTTTGAAAACTAAAAATGACTGCTTGCATTTTGATCGCAAAGGCTAAGATTGGGGGAAGGTGCCTTTACTCAGCTTCATGGCGAGGAATGACCAAGGCATAGTGAAAACTCAGACTTTCTAAGTTATAAAATAATCCAATCGGCTATGCCAAAGTTCAAAAGAATAATTGCTTAGCTGCGCTAAGTTTTGGATAACTCCGACCAATCTCACTAGGCTTCGGAGAAAGCTCTGTCGGTTGTGCTAAAGCCTGGAGGATCTTTTACTTGGTCCTGCTAAGGTACGAAAAAATCTTTACTTAGCCCTACCAAGGTACAAAGAATGTTATACTTAGCCTAGCAAAGGTTCAGAGAAAGTTGCTCGGTTGTGCCGAGGTACAGAGAAAGCTCGACCATGCTAAGGTATGTAGAAAGTACCTCGGCTTTGTTTAGGTACAGAGAATGTTTTACTTTAGCCAAGATTTGAAGAAAGTTGCTCGGACCTGCTAAGGTATGAAGAAAATTTTACTGGGCCCAGCTAAGGTTTGAAGAAAGTTGCTCGATCATGCCAAAGTATGGAGAAAGTTTTACTTGGCCTAGCCAAGATTCGAAGAAAGTTACTCGGTCGTGCTGAGGTACGAAGAAAGTTTTACTTGGCCTAGCCAAGGTACGAAGAATGTTGCTTGGACCTGCCGAGGTACAAAGAATGTTTTACTTGGCCTAGCCAAGGTTCGAAGAATATTGCTCGGACCTACCGAGGTATGGAGAATGTTTTATTTGGCCTAGCCAAGGTTTGAAGAAAGTTGCTCGGCTATGCTGAGGTATGAAGAAAGTTTTACTTGGCCTAGCCAAGGTACGAAGAATGTTGCTTAGATTGGCAAGGTATGAAGAATGTTTTACTTGGCCTAGCCAAGGTTCGGAGAAAGTTGCTCGGGCCTGCCAAGGTATGGAAAAAATTTTACTTGGCCCAACCAAGGTTCAGAGAAAGTTGCTTGGCCGTGCTGAGGTATGGAGAATGTTTTCTTGGCCTAGCCAAGGAACGAAGAATGTTGCTTGAACCTATCGAGGTATAGAGAAAATTTTACTTGGCCCAGCCAAGGTTTGAAGAAAGTTGCTCGACCATGCCGAGGTACGAAGTAAGTTTACTTGGCCTAGCCAAGGTATGGAGAATGTTGCTAGGACATGCCGAGGTACGAAAATATTTTACTTGGCCTAGCCAAGGTTTGGAGAAAGTTGCTCGGTCATGCCAAGGTACGAAGGACTCCAATCGGCCTTACCGAGGCTCAGAGGATGGACCCGTGGGTCAATGATCCGCCAAAATCTACCTCACTAGTAATATGTTAAGGGTTTTAATCTAGTTCCATGTCTTGAGGGTACTATATCCCTTGAAGGTCTTCATTTGAAAAGGCGATCACATCGCAATGGGTCCTTTTAAACCGATTCTCCTCTTCATTGGTCATCATTGGAAGGGGCTGACCATGGTAATCGTAGTAACAACACCAGCCACCGGTAGGTTCAGTGGGGTAGTTGTCGAAGCTCTGGTGGACGTTCTGCTCTGTGGGCTACTTTGGTGGTGTTTTGATTGAAGCTCTATCCCGTGCTTTTGCTGTGCTTTCTTGGCGGTGAGGTCCTATGGCGATGAAGCGAGCTCGCAGGGCTAGCCGATCGGCTCTTTTATGAGCTCTTCCTCTTCTTTTTCTTGGATTGCTCGGTTCGGGCCGTCTTTCTGGTTTCTTCGATCCTAGCACATTTGTCTGCTAGGGCCATCATGTCGGAGAGGCTCTTAGGGTAATTGACCTCTACATTTAAGTAAAAGTCTTCCTCCTGACGCATCTCCTGGCGTATCACCTAAAGTTATCGTTGTACCCCGTCATCCCAGATAGTAGAAGATATGGGATGGAGGGATCGCGGCCACGGCATTAGTCATGGCAAGAGAATACTGAAGATAAGGAGTGAGCCCAACGAAATATGGGCAGGCTCCTATCTTCTCCCCTTTGTGGTGCTGGTTCAACTTTTTATGGCCAGACTATCACAGAAGGCTGGTGGCTTCCAGTGGATTGGGCAGAGGGACCACCGATAGGATCAAAGTGACTGTTCCACTAGGAAGCTGTTGAATGGGTGCAGCTGGTGTTGGAAATTGTATCCTAAAGCCAATCATTTGATGATTGTGCTGATGTAAATTGCATATAAATTGATATATTAATAAAAGTTATTTGACAGTTTATTCATTACAAGAATATCTTCTTAAAATTCCTAATGGCAATGAAGCTCTTAGGATCTTTTTTAAGATAAACGAGGATTTATCTTTGAAGGTCCTTAAAAGTTTTCATGATCAAATAATATACTATGACAGGGCCATAATCCTATAGGCCTTAACCAATCCGTTGGACGAAGTTCGTTTGTACTTTTAGTTCCAACTTTAGCTCAAAATTAATCTGGGGCGAGTCTGCTGGAACTTCGCCTGGTGGTCACAGGGCCAGAGTCAAATATTACTGCTTAAGTCACCCTCAAATTATGGGTAACAGACCATAACATCAAGACGATGACTATTCTTCCGACCATCGCGTTGACAACTCAAAGTCAACTTTCTTGGAAAGCCATGCTTTCTGCTAAGATCACATTGACTTGTGTGAGCAATCTAGAAACGTTAGTGTTTATCAAACTGACCTAATTACCTTGAGCTCTGTCTGGTCCTAGTTTGCCATTCTCATGAACCTTCTAAAAAATAAAATAAAAATAAAAAAATATACATGCAATACCTAAAATGGCACTCTTTTTTCTTGAAAAGGAGATAAAAGGGAAAAAAAAAAGGAAAAAAAATTGAAACATGACCCTCTTTAATATTCCTCAGCAAACTGTTCAAGTACAGTTAGTGACCTTCAGATATTCTTATATTAATTCCTTCCATTATATTTGAAGATGCTAATGAAGGAAACCCCTTTATTGATAAGTTGCCAGCAATCAGAACAAAACCATAACACCTACACACCCTGGCACTTTAGATAGTTCCTGAATTTCATATGGGCTTCAAAAGAGACTTGCCTCATCACATCTTCCCAAATATCTATTCCATGCATGCATACGTAAATATAGTTTGGTGGGAGATTCATGCGTATAACTTTGTATAAAATAAAAACAACCTGATTGTAAATATGCCAGGAACGGATTGGAAGTACTGCCATCCCTTATTGAAATACACTCAACAACCAAGTGGTTGAACCCTTCCGTCACATAGGTTTTACTTTCCAAGCATTCGATGAGTAAGTTCCATTAAGTAGGACTTTTTTTACCCATCGAATTTATTTAGAAATAATTATAGGAAAAAGTCTTTATGCATTATGCGTGATGTAGGACTCACGTACCATCCATGGTGATTAGTCCATGTGTGTATGCTCTAAGGATATTTTTATTCGTTTCGCATCGCACATATGATCAAACGCGCGTGCAGTGCGACTCTTCATAAACCATACGCAGTATAAAAGAATTTTTTTAATTACAATAAAAAAGAGAAGAGATAAGCCTTATTATTATGAAAAAATCTATATGCATCACTAAAGGTAAACATATTTTTTATCTTTGGTACACCCGGTAACGTAAGACTTTTCCTATTGTTATAGCCTCTTCCGGCCCATATATGATCAACTTGTGAGGCAGGCCACACAGAAGTCAAGCCGGGCTCGGAGTCATCCGAAAGGGCAAAATGCTGGGCTTCTTTTTGGTTTACGAAGTTCTGAGTCAAAAAAAAGTTGGGAGTCAAAAAACTTGAATCGACCCAGTCCGAATGGAATCACAACATATTGCCGAGACCCAAACTCTCACCCTTCCAGAGACGTGAGGGGACCAGATATGGCAAGTTAGTGCCCCGTTGGGTGTTTTGAGAATTGGGTCGATCCATTCGAGAGTTCAAGCCCATAGGTCATCCTGGCATAAAAATATTCAACAAGGAATATGATATATAGTATAGGGGAAGTCAGATCTTAGAACACGTATACGCTCCGATATCTCCAGCATGAAGCGATGTGGAACTCTCTCTCTCTCTCTCTCTTCTCTCTCTCGTTTAGCAGAAGGTGGACGAAAATTGAAACCTAGGTGCATGCGTGAGACATTCACAAATGGCAAATCCAAGTTGACAGCATGTAGATGTTGATGATGCTCGATCACTTTGAGCTGACGTTCTTGAGGCCAGTTGACGCACCATCTATTTGCTGAAAAAGCTTCACTTCGGTGCCGAAATCTGCAAAAGTCTCATATACCGGATATTCCGATGGAGACCCTCCAACGCTCAAGTTAGTGATCAAAATTCCAGTCGTGAGCTTGGAGAACTCAAGATGAGAGAGAGAGAGAGAGAGAGAGAGAGTTAGGAAGTGTCCACCTAAGAGTTCATACCTTTGTCTGGGATCTTTCTTACCATTCATATTGACACTTTGAGTCCGTATGGCTTGCTAGATATATAAGATTGGAATCTCATGATGAGCTATAACTTTTGCAGATAGTATGTTAGAACCGATGGGATTGAGTCCCTCCCTCTGGTGATTGGTACTTCATGGCAACGATCACCTTTTGAGGCTTGTTTGGCCAAAGTCATTAAATCTCCTTGATGACTTTTTGGGCCTCACGGGTTTGGAGATTTGTAACTTTATGATGGATTATGACCTTTGGGTCTTCATCTGATCAGGGTCATTAATACCATATGATGGATTATGACTTTTGGGACCTCATCTAGTCAGAGTCATTAATGTTGCCTGACGAGTTGTGACTTTCGGGGCTTATGCAGGAATTGACGGCTTACTGATATGAATCAAGGATGGTCAGTGGGCCCGGCTTTATCCGAGACAGAGGCTTGCTTGAGAAGTCGAATTGAGCCTTGAAGATAAGACAACCGTAGCCGCTCAGGGCTCAAAGCCAGTGAGGAAACCTTCGTTTGCAGGGGGCCACCTAGAAGCCACCTCAGGATCGCCCAGTGACAGCTCTCGCTGGGGCCGCCTAGGAGCTGCCTCGAGACCGCTCTCACTGGCGCTGCCTAGGACCCACCTGGAGGCCGCTTAAGGACCGCTCTCGCTAGGGCCACCTAGGAACTGCCCAGGGACCGCTCTCGCTGGGGCCGCCTAGGAGCCTCCTAGGGACCACTCTCGTTGGGGCCGTTAATTTTTCAAATAACTTCCGCCATCAGTTCACACGTAGCTTTTACCAGCCACATCATATGCCTCCTTGCTCCTGAGTCTTGGAGCTCACATGCACAGCACTCGCCAAGAGAAAGGAGCGTGAAGTCCCTCGCTTCGTTGGGTCTCACACGCCATAAATTAGTGGAGGTGGGCATGTGCTTTTGGTGAAGTAAGGTCTTTTTGGGGTCTTTTCATCATTTAAGGAATGGTATTGGGAGCATCATAGCCCGCAGGAGGATCGAAGAAAATGCCTCTTGACCAGTAAGAAAAGGCGGGGTGTTATTATTAGACCGCCTTTGTCTCTGTCCTATCATTAGGTATGGATTGCATTCCTTCAATAATTGACGGACAACTGGATAGTAACCCTGCCTCCGCACCTCCACACGGCATTATAGTGGGTGGGACTTTTAGAAATTATGTATAAAAGTTGTTTCGCCCATTCCTTAGGCTTCTCATTCCTCCATTACTTCTTCTACATTCTTTCGACTTTTCAAACACTGACTTCTTGCCTCTACCCCTCTGATTCAAGGTCAGTTCTTTTCTGTTCCTTTCTTTTCACTCTCATGGATCCTGTTCTGATAAAAAAGGTAAGAGACCCATGTAGAACCTTCTAAGGAGGAAATCCTCCAGGCGTGGCATTGGGTTTCCGATGGTATCTCCATCCGGGGTCAACCGGTGACCGTCGCTCCGGCCTCGATTAGGGTTTTCCGATTACCTATTCCAAATCAGCGGGTTCGGGTGGAATAACTTCCACCACGAAAGCCCAAGACATAAAAAATCTCCGAGCCAAGTATGATATACCAGATTGTGTTTGTCTTTCTGCCCCTTAGTATGGTGACAAGGTAACATGCAGCCGGTTTGATGGGGTTGCCTTGTTTGAGGAATTTTTCAAGAGTGGCCTTTGCCTCCCTTTTCATCCTTTTTTCTCAACCTTCTGGATAGGTATAACCTTGTCCCGGCGCAATTAACACCGAACTCCATTCGGATTATTTGCGCCTTTCTAGTACTCTACCATTTTCATGGTGCTCCCGCTCAAGTTTCCTTATTCCGGGCATTATATAAACTTCGAAACCCCAAGAAAAATGGGTGGTGGAGCTTTGCCTCCAGGCCCAAAAGAGTCCTAAACTTGATTTATCCTCCAAGGTCAAAGAATGGAAGTTCTGATCTTCTATGTCCATGTGGAGGGGATGAAAACTGCCTGGCACCATCCCAACACTGGCCCCAATAAACATTTGGCTAAAGAGGAAAGAGACCGGAGCTCTTTGATGCCCTAATGTCCTCCATCATTCCTTCTTGTCGAGATTTGCTATCGGAAGGTAACCTCCGTGACATCAGTGCAGTGCCGACATCGCCACCACAGATGTCCGATGAGCGTCACATCATTGCCATCATTCATTCATTTTTTAATCATTTTTTCTCTCTTTTTTTTAAATTATCTCTACCTCATTATACAGCAATGAGGTTCTCTTCCGACTTTTTCGCGGCGGGCCTCAAAAAAAGAAAGAAGGGTGTCGGTGACACGATGAGGACGACACCTAAAAAGTCCCGTCAAGAAGAACAAGGCGGCCAACCCGGCCCACAACGGTCCCTCCAGCAGCTCCGAGGCCATCCCGGTGGAAGAGTTGAGAAGGGGAGACCCCCTACCAAAGCACCCTTAGCAGGGGCTCTCCTATCAAGGTCGAGGCGGCGCCGAGGAGAGGATCTTCAACTGCCACTGGGACCGAAAATGAGACCGCACTAGAAGTAAGGGCCACAATGCCTCCATTGCTAGAACCTAAAGAGGAGGCTTCCTTGGCCACCCTATCGGCTTCGAAGGGAGCAAAGACATCTCCCAGTAATGTTCCTTCCAGTTGGCCATCTAGGGTTATGGCGATGCACCGAGGTCGCCTGGCAGAGTGCCTCTTGAGTCGCTCCACTCTCCCCAACTTTCAGGCTGAACTCCGCCATCCGCCAATCGAGAGGTCGCTTGACACTCTTTTCACCGCCATCCTCCATGTAAGTGTGCTGACTCAGCTTTCTTGGTCAAATAGTCTGTGTTTTAATCCATAGGTCTATGCAGGTATCCAAAGGCCTTTTCATCCTTCAGGATGCTTGTACCGGGAGCTCCAGCAGTTGTGGGCACGCTCAGGATGAGTTGGCTGCCCTCAAGACTCGGGTCGACGATCTGAATAAGGAACTGACCGAGGTCAGGACCCGAGAGACAATGGTGGCCAAAGCTTCGAGTCGTCCAGGAAGAAAACCAATCCTCCAAGGCCTGGACCGAGGAGGCTGAAAGGAGGGCTAGAGTCGCTGAGGCCAAATTGGCAGAAGCCATGTTAAGGCTTAGGCCGACGGAGGAGAAGTTGGAAGATGCTCTTCTGAAGGTGGACCATGCTGAAAATAGGGTTAACACGGCCGAATCCGAAGCTAGGGCCGCATGGAGAAGCTAGCTTGTGCTAAGGCAGAAATTCAGAAAGTCATGAAAAAACTGATTGCCATCGAGGCTCAGGCTGTGAGAAACTAGCTGCCATCGAGGCCCAAGCCATGGAGAAAGTGGCAACCGTCGAAGTCCAGGCTTTAACGAAGGTCACCACCACCGAATTCTGGCTCAGGAGGCCATTGAAATTTATAAAGGTTCTATAAACTTTGCTGCCGAGTTTAGTGAGGCGGCCCTCGATGCCTATGCCAGGGCTTTGAGAAGTGCAAGGAGAAATCTCTTGAATTTATAAAGTGACTGGCCTTGAAGACATCCAGCCCGAGGACGAAGATGAAGGCCCAGAGAGCGGGTGCCAAGGACAGACCGGGATCCGTCGAGCCTTAGGTTTAGTTTCTTTTTCTGCTTTCATATTTTGTAACCCGACTAACATCGATCTTTTTGTCATGACAATGAGGTTATTGAAATGAGAAAATTAATGATAGAAAAGACATTTCGCCAAAATTTGACGAACTTATCTTTCAGTAGCGCTTTGGTCTTTTGAATGCCCATGTCTTGACTTGAGCCTCCGAATTCAAGAGATGCGCCTCCCGCTCTATGAGCATGCTTAAAGAACAGTGATTCATCATACGGGTTCCATAGGAATGCTAGGTTTATATTGACCTCTTAGCTTTTGCTAGGATGCTTTTTGAATACTGACGGCGGTCCTGGCCATGGGCCCAGAGGGTATCGTATCTTTCTAAAAGTCTCCATTTGGAAACTGCCATGGGGGTTTCTCACATCGCCCAGAGTTTGACTCCAGGCCATCAAGACCATAGGACTTGAACCACCATGGGGGTTTCTCGCGCCAGCCCGGAGGTGTCTATGATCATAGGACCATCGAGGTTCTTTTAAAAACTACCATGGGGTTTCTCGCACCGGCCGGGAGTTTGACTCGAGGCCGTCGAGACCACAGGACTTGAACCACCACGATGGTTTCTCGCGCCGGCCCGGGGGTGTCTATGATTGCGGGACCATCGAGTTTCTTTTGAAAACTACCACGGGGTTTCTCGCGCTGGCCCTGGAGTTTGACTCGAGGTCATCGAGACCACAGGACTTGAACCACCACAAGGGTTTCTCGCGCTGGCCCGGGAGTGTTATGATCGTGGGACTGTTGAGGTCCTTTTGAAAACTACCACATGGGTTTCTCGCGCCGGCCTGGGAGTTTGACTCGAGACCATGGAGACCACAGGACTTGAACCACCACAGGGGTTTCTCACGCCGGCCCAGGGGTGTCTATGATCGTGAGACCATCGATGTCCTTTTGAAAACTACCACGGGGTTTCTCGCCCCCGAGAGTTTGACTCGAAGCCATCGAGACCACAGGACTTGAACCACCATGGGGGTTTCTCACACTGGCCCCCCGGGGTGTCTATGATTGTGAGACCATTGAAGTCCTTTTGAAAACTACCACGGGGGTTTCTCGTGCCGGCCCGGGAGTTTGACTCAAGGCCATCGAGACCACAGGACTTGAACCACCATGGGGTTTCTCGCGCTGGCCCGGGGGTGTCTATGATCGTGAGACCTTCGAGGTCCTTTTGAAAACTACCACGGGGGTTTCTCACGCCCCAGAGTTTAACTCGAGGCCGTCGAGACTACAGGACTTGAACCACCATGGGGGTTTCTCGCACCGACCCGGGGGTGTATTTGATCGGGGACCGTTGAGGTCCTTTTGAAAACTACCATGCTGAATAGAGACATGAAGTCAAAAAGAAGAACTTTCTTTTTATAACCATTAGCCAATACACTCATTATTGGTAATATGGTGGAGATTACTCGTATTCCAAGTATGAGGAATTGGCCATCCTTCTAGCTCCTCAAGTCTGTAAGCTCCTTGGTGAAGTGTCCTCGTGACTCGATAAGGCTCCTCCCAATTCAGGGATAGCTTGCCTCCTTCAGTAGGTTTAGATATCTCAACCCTCCTGAGGACTAGATCTCCAAGATGAAATATCATGAAGCAGACCCGGGCGTTATAATATTTTGTCGGTCGTTAACGGAACATAGCCATTCTAAGCCGTGCTTGATCCTGGGTTTCATCGATGAAGTCGAGATTGGCCCTTAGTCATTCGGAGTTGTCTTCTTCTTTATATAATTCCACTTGGGGATTGGTAAGACCGATCTCCACTAGGATAACCGCCTTAGATCCGAAGACAAGGCTGAAAGGAGTTTCTTTCATGAGAACCCTAGGAGTCGTATGATATGCTCACAACACACTTGAGTTCCTTCATCCATCTGCCTTTAAGCTTATCTAAATGGGTTCTAAGTCCTCGAAGGATGGTCCGATTCATAACTTTTGCCTCTCCATTAGTCTGTAGATGCCCGATGAAAGTGAATCGGTGATAGATACTCAGTTCAGTGCAGAAGGCCTTGAATGCAACATTATCAAAGGCGGCCATTATCGGTAATGATGGTATGGGGCAGGCCAAATCGACAGATAATAGATTTTTAGAAAAATGTTTTCACCTTGCTCTCGGTAATCTTGGCTAATGCCTCGACCTCAACACATTTGGTGAAGTAGTCGATGGCAACAAGCAGGAATCTTTGCTATCCTGAAGCCTGGGGGAACGGTCCGAGAATATCCATTCCCCACTGGACAAAGGGCCAAGGAGCAGAAAGTGGGTTCAGTTGGAAAGCTGGCTGTCACTGGATACTAAAATACCGCTGGCAACTATCGCACTTCTGAACTAGTTCCACAGCATCTTTTTGCATGGTAAGCTAGTAATATCTTGGCGAAGGGCTTTGTGCACCAAGGATCTACCCCCTAGATGATTCCCACATATGCCTTCTTATATTTCCCTAAGGATATAACCAGCATCTGCCAGGCCAACACATTTGAGGAGAGGATAAGAGAAAGACTTTCTATATAACTGCCTCTTCAGCAATACAAACTTGGAAGATCTTCACTTAAGTAGCCTGGCCTCTACAGGGTCTGCAGGGAGAGTACCATCAATAAGGTACTTAATATAAGCGTCCATCCACATCAATTCTGGCATGACCGGTAGGATCTCCTCTGCTGCATAGATGCTTGGAGTTTTTAAGTGTTCGACATATGTTCTTCCCAAACTGTCATCCACCGAGGTGGCTAGCCGTGATAAGACGTTGGCTCTGGCATTCTCGCCTCTGGGAATATAGCTAATGGTGAAGTAGGCCAATGACGAGGTCAGCGATTTAACCTTATTTAGATATTTAGACATAATAGGGTCTCGAGCCTCGTACTCTTCAGTAATGTATCTGGAGATGAGCTAAGAATTAGTGAAGGCCCTGAGGCACTTCACTTCGAGCTCTAGGGCAAGCTTGATTCCGCCAATAAGGCCTCATACTCGGCTTGGTTATTTATGGCTTTAAAAAAAATGGAGGGCATACTCCAATACTACACCCTCCGATTTGCCAGAATGAGACCAGCTCCACTCCCTTGATAATTAGAGGCACCGTCAACATGAAGGATCCAGGCTCCCACTGCGTCCTCCCCAGCGTCTGGGCATTTCATAGGGAGATCTTCGAACTGCTCCTCTATCCAGGTATACTCTACCAGGAAGTCAGCCAACACCTAGGACTTCGGGACAGAGCAGGACTGGAATAAAAGATCGAACTCCCCTAACTTAATGGCCCATTTAGCCAAGCGACCAGAGGTGTCAGGACGAGCCAAAATAGCTCTAAGAGGTTGGTCCATGAGCACAACAATTGGATGGGCTTAAAAATACGGTCTGAGACGCTGGGCAGAGATGATCAAGATAATTTTTCAGTTCTGGAGTACCTGACTTCCGCATCATGAAGCACCTTGCTAGTATAATAAACAGGCCTCTGCGTCCCATCGAAGTTGAGTGCACCAATACAGAACTTACTGCCTTCGAGAAGCGGCAAGATAGAGGAAGAGCCTTTCTCCCTCCTTAGGCTTAAACAATAATGGTGGTAGATAAGAACTCTTTCAGCTCCTCAAAGGATGTCTGGCAGCTCTTTGTCCATTCGAAATTGTTGACATTGTGCAGAGCTTTGAAGAAAGGCAAGAACCTCTCATTTGATTTAGACAAAAATTGGCTTAGAGCAGCTATCCTTCCGGTGAGTCGTTGCACTTCTCTCTTATTGACTAGCTATCTCATATTAACGATGGCTTGAATCTTCTTCGAATTGGCCTCAATCCCTCCGCTGGGTTACTAGGAAACCCAAAAATTTTCGACAGTGACACCGAATGCACATTTGCGAGGGTTGAGCTTTATCTGATGATGCCGAAGGTTATTGAATGTTTCTTCTAAATCGGCAACATGGTTGGCACTGTAGGTACTCTTAGTTAGCATATCATCCACATATACCTTCATATTGTGCCCAATTTGATCTTTAAAGACCTTATTAATCAATCTTTGATAAGTAGCCCCTGTATTCTTCAGTCCAAAGGGTATCACCTTATAGCAGTAGATGCCCTTCTTAGTGATAAAAGAGGTGTTTTCTTCATCCGGATCCATCCTTATTTGATTATACCCGAAGAAGGCATCCATAAAACTGAGAAGCTCATGGTCAGAAGTAGAGTCCACCAATTGGTCAATCCATGGTAAAGGAAAGCTATCCTTGGGGCACGCCTTATTGAGATCAATGCAATCGATGCAGATGCGCTTTCGTTTGCTTTTTGGACCATGACCACATTGGCTAACCAATATGGGTATTGAGCTTCTCGGATGTGGCCGACAGCAAGCAGTTTATCAATTTCCTCATCTATGGCTCTCTGCCCTCAGGAGTGAAGCTTCTCTTCTTCTGGCGACAGGCTGGTACTTTGGATCAATATGGAGCTGGTGAGTAATTACCTCTGGAGAGATGCCCGGCATGTCTGATGCTGACCATGCGAAGACATCGAGTTCGCTCGTAAGAAAGTGAGGAGCCGGTTCTTCATCTCCAGAGAGAGAAGCTCACCGATTTGTACAGTCTTCATAGGGTCATCCTCCAATGGATAAGATAGTAAGCGCTCGGCTGACTCTCCTCTTCTTTCAGAATCTTTAGGATCGAGCAGCATTGAAGTTGGTGGAATCGTCATTTTCTGAGGGCTAGGAGCCATATGGTAATATAACTGCACAGGATTTCGCTCCCCGCGCATCTTACCAATCCCTCCACTGGTAGGGAACCTCACGAGCAGGCGCTTGGTGGATATCACGCGTCCAAGAGGTTTAAACCATGTGGCCGAGTATAGCGTTATATGCCAGAGGCACTCGGGCCACTAGAAACCTCATTAGGACCGTGCTTTGACATGGCGGCGATCTTGCCATGACTGGCAATGTAATTTTACCCTCGACCCTTACTGAAGTCCCTTGTGAAGCCAACTAGAGGAGTGGTCACCGGTTGCAGGGAGTTGAGAGATAAATCCATCCAAATAAAGCATCATAAGTAAGTATATCCGTGAACTTCCACTATCTACAAGTATTTTTTTACAGAATGCTTAGCTATCATCATAGAGATGATTACGCTGTCATCATTCAAATTGCCCCTCCCGCTAACTCCCCTTCAGAAAAGGGGATTACTTTCTCTATTCCCTTGTCCCTCCTTGATCTCTTTGAAGATGAGGCCACTCCCCATGAAAGCATAACCACCATTCGCTCTGTTGGAGTGTTATCAATATTGGCTTGAATAGGTGGGCGCCCCATTAGCGTTGGAATG
Organism: Calamus simplicifolius; assembly: GCA_900491605.1. Classification (NCBI taxonomy): domain Eukaryota; kingdom Viridiplantae; phylum Streptophyta; class Magnoliopsida; order Arecales; family Arecaceae; genus Calamus; species Calamus simplicifolius. Next base: position 688,262 of record UESW01004567.1, on the reverse strand, counting down.
GTCGGAGGTCCTCCCGTCTGGACAAACTTCCCCAGATAACCTCTTTGAATGAGTTCTTCAATAGTGCACTTCAGGTTACGACATTCTTTAGTATCATGGCCGTAATCTCTATGGAAACGGCAATAGTGACTCCTGTTGCAAGTGGCATTGGGCTTCAATGAGGGAGGACACTGGAGATAAGGTTCACTCTCAATCTCCATAAGAATATGAGATCTAGGGGCAAGGAGAGGTGTAAAACTTTCTTCTTTAGGGGCTAAGTTCTGACATTGGTTATCTTGTCGGTGCGAAGGATCAGACTTCTTGAGAAAAGGCTTGGCCGGCTCTTCAGGAACCGGTTTCTTGCTAGCCCTCTCTCAGCATTCCTTCGAGTGAAGTCAGCTTCATCGGCATGAATATATTTATGTGCTTGATTTAGAAGCTCAGCATAAGAACTGGAAGGCTTCTTGTCTAATGAATAAGTGAAGCGAGAGGGGCAGAGTCCCGCTTGAAGGCCAAGGTGGCCACGGCATCATCAAGGTGATACACCTCGAGGGCTGCTGTCTTGAATCGGGCTATAAAATCTTTTAATAATTCTCCTTCCTTCTGTTGAACAAAGAATAGACTGTCAGCCATCCGAGGGATCTTCCAACATGCATCAAATTATGCTAGAAAGGCTTTCTTCAGCTATCAGAAGAAGTTGATGCTACGCGGAAGTAGACAAAAGTACCAGGCACATGCAACTTTTCGAAGAGTAGCAGAAAAGCAATGCATATGAGGGCATCAGTCGCCTCTGAACTTGCATGAGAGATTTATAACTCTCTAAGTGGTCTAGCAGATCCGTAGTACCATCATAAGGATCCAACTGGGGAAGATAAAATCTGTGAGGTATAGGTTCTTCCATAATCTGGCGAGTGAGGGGGGACGAGTATCGTAGTCCACACCTAGTTGGTTATTGAGCTTCTGGCTAAGCTCCTCTAAACATTGGTCTTGCTCCTCTAAATGACTCTCCATCCATCCATTAAGATTCTCTCACCGATTCAACGATGAGGAAGGGGAATGATGATGTTGATGATAATATGTGTCCCTAGGCTCTTTCCTCCGCGTCGCTTGAAAGAGGGGCTGCCAGAGTGATGGATGGGAGACTGCGACCTCTTAGAGGTTTCCCGATGATGATGCCTGGATGGAGTTTGATGATGGCAATGCTTCTCCGGAGAGGGTCTTCTATAAGTGGATTGCTGACTAGCCAATACGGCAGTTGCAGGTGGCGCAGGAGGTTCAGATTGCCGTTGAGAGGCCATCGGTCGTTGCTCCTGTAACTCGCGAACCACCCCAATAAGAGCTTGGACTTACTAAGTAAGGTTAGCTAATTGCTCTTGTGGCATAGCCGAGATCAGCGGTGATAAAGAAATAGGAAAGTTGGCCCTTGACGGCTCGGCACGATGGGGTTGCCGCCCAGTGGGACTGGAAGAAACCTTCTGAACATGTGTTGCATCCATCATTGCTTAGGAGAGGGCAAACTTGCAACTCGGGCCATAGAGTAATCCTTTCCTCAGGGTCACATCCGCACCCCCTTTCTGGCGCGCCAATCTGATGATGCTCGATCACTTTGAGCTGACGTCCTTGAGCGCTAGTGGATGCACCATCTGTTTGCTGAAGAAGCTTCACTTCAGCACCAAATCTGCAAAAAGTCTTGGATACCGAATATTCTAGCGGGGACCCTCCAACGCTCAAGTTAGTGATCGAGATCCCAGTCGTGAGCTTGGGGAAGCTCAAGATGAGAGAGAGAGAGAGAGAGAGAGAGTTAGGAAGTGTCCACCTGAGAGTTCATACCTTCGTCTAGGGTCTTTCTTACCATTAATCATATTGACACTTTGAGTCCGTATGGCTTGCTAGATAAGATTGGAATCTCATGATGAGCTATGACTTTTGCAGGTAGTATGTCAGAACCGGTGGGATTGAGTCCTCCTCTGGTGATTGGTACTTTATGGCAAACGATCATCTTTTAAGGCTTATTTGGCCAGAGTCATTAAATCTCCTTGATGACTTTTTGGGCCTTATAGGTTTAGAGATTTGTAACTTCATGATGGATTATACCTTTGGGGCTTCATTGATCAGGGTCATTAATGCCATCTGATGGATTATGACTTTTGGGGCCTCATCTGGTCAGAGTCATTAATGTTGCCTGACGAGTTGTGACTTTTAGGGCTTACGCAGGAACTGATAACTCCTATCTTTTTGGACTGATATGATCAAGGTGGTCAGTGGACCCGGCTTTATCCGAGGCAGAGGCTTACTTGAGAAGTCGAATTGAGCCTTAAAGATAAGACAAAACCGTAGCCACTCAAGGCCAGTAGGAAACCTCCATTTACAAGGGGCCACCTAGGAGCCACCTCGGGCCGCCCAAGGACCGTCTCGCTGGGGCCGCCTAGGAGCCGCCTCAGGATCGCCCAGGGATCGCTCTCTGAGGCCACCTCGGGGCTGCTCTCGTTGGGGCCGCCTTGAGGCCGTCCAGGACCATTTTCGTTGGGGCCGTTAATTTTTCAAATAACTCCTGCCATAAGTAATTTTGGCCATCAGTTCACATGTGGCTTTTACCAGTCACATCAGATGTAAATATAAATTAAAATGAGATACTAACCAGTTGTGTTGGAGCAGTCACTAAGAGCATGGATCAATACTTAGATTTAGATCCTGACTTATCATGATTCATAATTTGAATAAGTTTTGATGGTTTTTTTATTATTTTTAAAAAAAACGTAACGGTGATATGGATCATTTCATGGGAAATTTACGTAGATAACCTTTTTTCTGGATCTTATAAGATCATTGCTAATGTAAAGGAAAAATAAAAAGTAAGAATTGCAAGCAAGATAATGTTTGTTATTGGTGTCTTTCTCTTCATTGCTTAATGCTTATGTAAGGGAGAGATTCCACATTCAAGAGGCGGCTCTAACTATGTTTCTTAAAAAATAAAAAATAAAAAAAGAATATATTAGCGGGCTTGAATATTTTATCATAGTCTTGAGCTTGCAGATGATATTAACTAGAGAATTAAATGTGTTCTTCATTTCCATATGAAGTTTTGCTACATAGACATGTTTGACTAAATATTTCAAAAGCCTAAATAAACTTTAATTTGGGTCATTTAAATTCTAATAGATCTGAATGCTAATAATCATAGTAAAAATCTTAATATGAAGCTATTTTTTAGCAAAAAAATGCTGAATATTATGCATGTTGACTTTATTTTAATTTTGATGACTATAAGACAATTAAGTATAGTACTGACTTTATTATAGAGATAAATTGAATTCATGTAAATCATCAAAAGAAGGAGAAAGCTTCCTAAATCCCTAATATGAAGATTGAATCAAAGGAAGAAACTCTAATTTCAACAAGTCCAAAGAAAGGTAAATCAAAGGTAAAATTAGTAAAATAAGGCATCTTTAAATGTTTTCTAAAATAAAAAACTATTTTCAAAAGGTCAATACATTTGTTTTCACAAAAAAAATATTTTTCAAAAAATTTGAAACTTTTCTGGAAGATATTTGAACTTTAAATGGATTAAAATTGATTTATTTCTTCCATTAGTCGGCATGATAGCCGTCTAAATTCATGAAATTTGCCACAGAGTGAAGTTTTTGAAAATATTATTCAAGTAGTCGGCATGGTAGCTGACTACTGTGGCTCATACAGAGAGTTTTCTTAAGTAGTCGGCATGATAGTCGACTACTTATGTTGAATTAAAAATTCTTCATGAAAGTAGTCGGTATGGTAGCCGACTACTGAAAAGTAGTTGGCATGGTAGCCAGCTACTAAAGTGAAAAACAGAAGTCTTTCTTGGGTAGTCGGCATGGCAGCCGACTATGGAAAAGTAGCTGGCTACCGAGGTTTATACAGAAAGAAATTTTGGTTAGTCAGCGTGGTAGCCGACTAACCCTTCGAAACTGGCGTTTCTGACTTTCTAAAACTTGCCATTCTCTCCAACCATCCCCAACGGCTCCAAACGGCTAGTAGACTTTGAATTGCTATAAAAATAAGTCAAAAGGTGGATTTAAACAAAAAAAGAGAGATCAAAAAAATCAAGAGATTAAGAGCATTCAAGATCAAATCCAATGCATTCAAGGAGAGATTCAAAAAGAGAAATTTTTCTAAAGTCCCTCATTTATTGTTGTGCCAAAGAGAAGTTCCAATCTTATTAAAGGCCCCATTCAAATCTCCAACAATCTCAAGGAGGCTTCATTCAATCCTCAAAGCTCAATCATAAAGAAGGAGAAGCTTATTTATAGAGTGAAAACTTCAAAATCTATAAAGTGCTTTTAAATTGATTTATCTACTCATTTTAGGAGTTTTTTGTATTAATTGTTACTATTTATGATTCAGTTAAGTTTCATATTAATTGAAACTTGTAAGGGTTGTGGTATACCCTTAAAAAATTATTGTAAGTCTTCCTTGTGCCTGTGAAACAAGAAGTTAGTCGGAAAGACTAGAGTTGTAATTATTTGGGATAACGATTGTGAGTGAAAATTTTTAAGGGATTCTTGGGGAGTGGATGCAGTGCTAAGTTTGGCACCAAACTACTATAAACTTTTTGTGTTTGTATGATTAATCATTTTGCTTATATCATTGTCTCTCCACTTCACTACACATTAAACTCTGATTTTGCAAAAGTGCACATACTTGCTAAAATTTTTAAAAGAACCCAATTCATCCCTCCTCTTGGATTGCAATATCTGGGCAACAATGCACATTCATAATATCACCATACTAATAATATTATCATGTCAACTTGCCTTTAATGTGGTAAATCTTGCCCATAGCATTTGTATAAACCTATTTAATATGAACTATCTAGCTCATAGCGAATCTATTTACCATTATAGTTGAATGTTAACTATTTTTTCGATTAGTTCATAAATGGATCTCCTAAACCAAACAAAACTCCATTAAACATAACTTAGTGCAAGTTCCATAATTTTTCTTTTTTATCTGAAAGGTATGCAATTTTAAATTTTTAATTTGACATAAGAAAACAAAAAACATTTCTAAGTCTAGTAAATGTTAGATTTGAATGGCTTGACCAAACTAATATAGCCTAAACATAAGGGTCGCTTCTTCAATTTACTCAAGAAAGAAAGAACAAAAATAACAAAAGCAAAAAAAAGTTACTTCTATTTTCTTGGAGCTTTTTTATTACATATGTATGTGAATAATTTTTTTGTGTAATTTTTTTGAATTATTTAACCTTTTCCCAGTGTGTCAGAAATCTTCTTAATGTGTCAGAAATGTTTTTAGAATGATAGTTGATGCTGCTAAAATCTGTTCTCTAGCTTGGGGTGGTGCACTTGGGATTCGGATAGTGCTCTTTCGTCCGGATGGACCTACAAGATAACCTTTACAAAAAGCATGGGGGATGGTCCCTACGAAAGACCCTCCATCGCCCAAGTTAGTAAAAATCTCCAGCAATCAAATGAGAGGAAGGCTCCAGCAGAAGGATCTTCCTCCTTGAGATGATTTCTCATGAGCAATGCCTTTGCTAAAGTTTTTTTTTTTTTTTGGCTTAGATTGCTTCGAGAGTGTACCTAAGGGGTCTTGGACTTGATATTTATGTGCTGCAAGAAGGTAAATTGTTACCTAATTTTTTTGGCGTGTTTTAGGGAGTTGGCATTCGATAAGGCCGGAATTCATCAGTTACGGGGATCGGCAGTTAATAAAGCTGACGGGCACTTATCAAGAATTTGAAATCTCGTTGATCATGGATGGAGTATTGTATTTGACTCCTCTAACGAGTGCTTTATCAAAAATTTGAAATCCGTTGATCATGGAGGAGTCTGTATTTGGCTCCCATTTCTGTTTAGGGAAGCTCACTAGTAATCTTTGCGATCAGGATGGTTCATCCTCTGAGATATTAGGCGTGGTTTGAAGCAGTAATGGTGCTTATATTGAAGGATGAGGGTCGATCCTCAGGTATGAAAATAGCTCGGGCCTGTCGAGATAACTGAGATAGCTTAGACCTTCGAGGTATGAGATAGCTTGGCCCTGCCGAGGTATGGAGACAGTTGTCCCTGTCGAGGTTTAGAGATATCTTGGTCCTTCGAGGTTTAGAGATCACTCTGGTGTCAGCGTTGAGACCGATGATAGCATCGGTACTAACACTGGAGTTGGTGAGGAGACTGATTCTTGTTGTCTGTTGGACGTAGCCCAGTCAGTCAGTTCAACGTGGCTTGATCAGCTAATCGGAGATAACTCGACCTGTAAAAACTCAGCCTTTATCATCGGGTAAATTTATTGATGTAGTAATAATTTTCTCCCATATCACAGGCCCCCACTCCCCAAGTCCGAAGCGTAGGTTCAAGCATAGAGAGCAGAGTCTTCATATGGCTTCGACTGATCAATCAATGAGCTCTGTTCTCATGGTTTGCCGCCCGATTATATCGATTGGCCTATCAGAGAGTTTCATTCCTCATGTCAAGTGCCGTGTAGGTGCAAGTATCTCTCTATAGTCAGCCTTTCGCTCCTATTCGTGCTTTGAAACTAAAAATGACTGCTTGCATTTTTGATCAAGGCTAAGATTGGGGGAAGGTGCCTTACTCAGCTTCATGGCGGAATGACCAAGGCATAGTGAAAACTCATACTTTCTATGTTATAAAATAATCCAATCGGCTATGCCAAAGTTCGAAAGAATAATTGCTTAGCTGCGCTAAGTTTTGGATAACTTCGACCAATCTCACTAGGGCTTGGAGAAAGCTCTGTCGGTTGTGCTAAGGCCAGAGGATCTTTTACTTGGTCCTGCTAAGGTACAAAAAATCTTTACTTAGCCTACCAAGGTACAAAGAATGTTATACTTAGCCTAGCAAAGGTTCAGACAAAGTTGCTCGGTCATGCCGAGGTACAGAGAAAGCTCGACCATGCTAAGGTACGTAGAAAGTACCTCGGCTCTGTTTAGGTACAGAGAATGTTTTACTTTAGCCAAGATTTGAAGAAAGTTGCTCGGACCTGCTAAGGTACGAAGAAAATTTTACTAGACCCAGCTAAGGTTTGAAGAAAGTTGCTCGATCGTGCCAAGGTATGGAGAAAGTTTTACTTGGCCTAGCCAAGGTTCGAAGAAAGTTACTCGGTCGTGCTGAGGTACGAAGAAAGTTTTACTTGGCCTAGCTAAGGTACGAAGAATGTTGCTTGGACCTGCCGAGGTACAAAGAATGTTTTACTTGGCCTAGCCAAGGTTTGAAGAATATTGCTCGGACCTACCGAGGTATAGAGAATGTTTTATTTGGCCTAGCCAAGGTTTGAAGAAAGTTGCTCGGCTATGCTGAGGTATGAAGAAAGTTTTACTTGGCCTAGCCAAGATACGGAGAATGTTGCTTAGATCGCCAAGGTATGAAGAATGTTTTACTTGGCCTAGCCAAGGTTCGGAGAAAGTTGCTCGAGCTTGCCAAGGTATGGAGAAAATTTTACTTAGCCCAGCCAAGGTTCAGAGAAAGTTGCTTGGCCGTGCTGAGGTATGGAGAATGTTTTCTTGGCCTAGCCAAGGTACGAAGAATGTTGCTTGAACCTATCGAGGTACAGAGAAAATTTTACTTGGCCCAGCCAAGGTTTGGAGAAAGTTGCTCGATCATGCTGAGGTACGAAGTAAGTTTTATTTGGCCTAGCCAAGGTATGGAGAATGTTGCTAGGACCTGCCGAGGTACGAAAAATATTTTACTTGGCCTAGCCAAGGTTTGGAGAAAGTTGCTCGGCCATGCCAAGGTACGAAGGACTCCAATCAGCCTTACCGAGGCTCAGAGGACGGACCCGTGGGTCAATGATCCACCAAAATCTACCTCACTGGTAATATGTTAAGGGTTTTAATCTAGTTCCATGTCTTGAGGGTACTATATCCCTTGAAGGTCTTTTTGAAAGGCGATCACATCGCAATGGGTCCTTTTAAACCGATTCTCCTCTTCATTTGGTCCTCTTGGAAGGGGCTGACCATGGTAATCGTAGTAACAAACCAGCCACCAGTAGGTTCAGTGGGGTAGTTGTCGAAGCTCTGGTGGATGTTCTGCTCTGTGGGCTACTTTGGTGGTGTTTTGAATGAAGCTCTATCCCGTGCTTCTGCTGTGCTTTCTTGGCGGTGAGGCCCTATGGCGATGAAGCGAGCTCGCAGGGCTAGCTGATCGGCTCTTTTATGAGCTCTTCCTCTTCTTTTCTTGGATTGCTCGGTCCGGGCCGTCTTTCTGGTTTCTTCGATCCTAGCACATTTGTCTGCTAGGGCCATCATGTCGGAGAGGCTCTTAGGGTAATTGACCTCTACAGTTAAGTAAAAGTCTTCCTCCTGATGCAACTCTTGGCGTATCACCTAAAGTTATCGTTGCACTCGTCATCCTAGATAGTAGAAGATATGGGATGGAGGGATCGCGGCCACTACATTAAGTCATGGGAAGAGAATACTGAAGATAAGGAGTGAGCCCAATGGAATCTGGGCAGGCTCCTATCTTTCCCCTTGTGGTGCTGGTTCAACTTCTTTATGGCCAGACTGTCACAGAAGGCTGGTGGCTTCCAGTGGATTGGGCAGAGGGACCACCGATAGGATCAAAGTGACTGTTCCACTAGGAAGCTGTTGAATGGGTGCAGCTGGTGTTGGAAATTGTATCCTAAAGCCATCATTTGATGATTATGCTGATGTAAATTGCATATAAATTGATATAT
>UESW01004567.1:654998-676488 GCA_900491605.1 Calamus simplicifolius | reverse complement strand
AAGTTTCAGATGTTTGAATCTCAATTATTTTTTCTCTAAAACTGTCATGGAGTCGACACCTCAGAATGAGGAGTCGACACCTTGTCTGTGTCGCTCTCGGTCCCTGACCTTGGAGCCGACACCCGTATAAGTGGAGCCGACTCCAGTTCGAGCGCTGACTGTGTTAGCGATTTGGAGTCGACACCCGACTTTGCGGGAGTCGACACCTGGGAATCCCAAATCGATTTATTAGGGCAGAGTCGACACCTCGTCATTTCGTAACTTTTCGAATCCTCCACCAAATTCTCCAAAACTCTCTCAAAGCCTCCCCATCTCTAATTCCACTCTACCAAGCTTTCCTAAGGATCCAATGGCACCTAAGAGGAGAGGTTCGGTGATTGGAGTGCCTGTGGTGACCGAAAATGCTCCGTGAGGCGACCCGTCCGCGAGCCGTCTCCAAGCGAGGATTCCTCCACCGATTCAGACAATCCCAACACCACTTCACCTCAGGTAGATACCCTAGCAGGGAGGGTAATCACAATGGGTAGGAAAGTTGACTTTGAGTTCTTTCAATCCGAGGGTTTTTCGATTGGTAATCAACTCAAGGAGCTTGGATGGGATAGAGTTTGTTCTCTTGATGTTCCTACTTACCCAGCACTAGTGAAAGAATTTTACTTTAATTTATCGAGAGGTGATGGTGGTTTAGTGAGCTCTGTTAGAGGCAAACGGATTCATCTTACATTTCAAAAATTAGGCAATCTCCTAAGCATCCCCATTACCGGATTAGCAGCCGATATGCACAGTGAGAGATCAGCGGCCCTATCAAGGATGTTAGGGAGAGATGTTGAAGAATTTGAGGAAATTAGGGCTAACCAGTTGCCCTTGGAATTAAGATTGCTACACAACATTTGCAGCAGAATTTTGTTCCCAAAGACCGGACGTTTTGAGTATGTCTCCGAGCGGGACATTGTTGTGATGGACAGTATATTGACCGGTCAACCTATTAATTAGCTGCTATGATGATATTCTATATGGCCGAGGCCGGAGGGAAGAGAAGATCGTCACTACCCTATGGCATGGTTTTAACTATGGTATTCAGAAGCCAAGGGGTTGTAATTTTGGACAATGAACCCTCCAAGAACCTGAGACACACTGATTATTACAGTTTGGCCACTTTGCATAGGATGGGATTTGTAAAGGTGAACGGGCAATGGGAAAGGAAAGGTAACTTGGATGAGAGAGCCCCTGAGCCTAGACTTTCTGCACCTTGTGAGGCTGGTCCATCTATGAGGGTTCCCTCTCCGCAGCCGAGGAGTCCAGTTCCTGCCCCTGCACCTGCTCAAATTCATGTTCAGCCATCCTCTTCATCAGTTGGATTTTCAGACCTTCAAATGGAGCAACTCAAAGGATTGCTTGCTGCTCAGAAGGATGAACTGAAGACTGAGTTTGATAACAAATTTATGAATCTTAAAGAAACTCTTTATTCCTTAGATGATCGATTGCCAAAATAGAATCAACTCTTAGCTCTTCTACTGGATCTTTAAGTAGTGATTTGAAGAATATATTTGAAGAACTTAAAGACATATGTGGAGATTCTGAGACCTATTCAAAGTGCAATGCAGAGCTTCAAGATAAAATCATGACTGCTTGCTCTTTTGTTGATAGAAGGTTGAAAGAATTTGTAGCCACTCAGAGTGATGGAATGCATAAGATTCTAGATCATTTGACAAGAATCATTAGAACCAACTTGTAGTTTTTATGTTGTTTAATGTTTGATGTAATGAAAGTTTCTTGATGTAATGAAGTTTAAGTTGATGTAATGAAAGTATAGTTTCTTTTTGTAATACTTGACTTCAATGAAATGAAATTATCTTTTGATCTATCAATTTATCTTTTGACTTAACTTTTCTTTATCTTTTTGTTGATTACAAAAAGGGGGAGAAAGTTATGTCGTATATGCATTTTATTGGCATTTATTTAATTGGTATCAAATATGAAGAACAATTGATAAATATGTAAAGCAATAGGGAGATACAATTGATAATTTGAACTTCACAGGGGGAGCTACCTTATTCAGGGGGAGCTTACTTGTGAGGATCACTTTCTTGAAAATTTTAATTTAAGAATACTTTGCATATACTCAATGTTTTTATAATCATCAAAAAGGGGGAGATTGTTGACCCAATTATTGATTTTGATGATTAATAAAGGAATTGAGTATATTTATTTGATTACTAATGGATTTGACAAGTGTTTCAGGCTTAAAAATATTTGATCGATTTAAAGGTATTAAGAAATGAGTTTTGAATCAATTGCAAATCATAAGTTTCAAAGTTTCAGACCTGGAGTCGACACCTAGAATTCCTGGAGCCGACCCCATGGCCAGTCAAATATTCTTCTGATTTTTGATACGGTCCGGAGCCGACACCTAGAGTTTCGGAGTTTCGGAGTCGACACTTACAGTGTCTGGAGCCGACTCCGATGCGGGGACAGAACGCTTATTTTTTAGCATCTTGGAGCCGACACACACAGTATTCTGGAGCCGACACCTGACGATGGCGAGCCGACACCTAACTTTTTCGGAGCCGACTCCTCGACGAACTCAGAACTTTCTATTTTTGGATAAACGACTTGGAGCCGACACCTGAAAAGTTGGAGCCGACTCCAACCTGTCTGGGACAAAATTTTAAAATGCCAGATCAGCTCTAACGGTAATATTTCCTTTTTACCTAACTTCTAACGGATATATTTTGTTTCCAGGTACATTCCAACGGCTAGTTTTCTTCCAAAAAGATTAAAAAATCTATAAAAAGGGAGAACGCCCGTTTGAAAAAAAAAAGAAAAAAAAGAGGGAGAATATTCAAATCAAAAATCCGAGAAGTCTTGAGCCTGAAATCCAAGAGAGAAGTATTCAAATTCAAATCCTTCCAAATCCTTCCACCAAGCTCAAAGAAGAATCCAAGGCGTTCAAAGTTTGAAAAATCAAAGGATTCACAAAAAGGGAAGAAGCTCTGTTTTGAAGATTTTCCAACTTCTCATCTGCAACATTTGCAACGAATCAAAGCTGAGGCCTGATTCAACATCTCCAAAGAGAAGAGGAAAAGAAGAAAAGCTCAAATCCACTCCAAACAGGCTTTTCTAAACCTTGTTCATTTATTTGAATATTTGCTCATTTAAGGAGCTGTCTTGTATCTTAAACATTATTCTTTCTTGTTTTTAGGTTCAATCAGGGGGATTGAACTAGTGGAGGTTGTATACCTCGGGTCAAGCTAGATTAGCTTGAGTTTAGGGTTTTGTGCTGGTGAGCCCGAAAAACCGGCTGGGTTCGTTGTGATCCCGGGTAAAACAACAAGTTGTGAGTTGTGATCTTGGAAAACAACTCGACTGTAATCAAGTCGATTATAGTGTGGACCCAAGTGAATCTTGGGAGTGGACGTAGGTGTTGGATACACCGAACCACTATAAAATCTTTGTGTTTGCCGTGCTTCTATTATCTCTATCTCTATCTCCTTGTTTGTGCTTTATATTTGCATTGCATTTAATTTCATTTATCTTAAAGCCAATAGTTTTAAAGAAAAAGTTAAATTTTTAAAGAACCCAATTCACCCTCCCTCTTGGGTTGCCATCTGGGCCAACAAGATAGATCTAAGAGGATGCTTGGTTTATCCCAATCTACATACATTGATACCGTACTAAAGAGGTTTAATATGAAATTTCAAGAAAGGCATCTTTGATAGGCCATGAAATTAATCTTTTCAAGAAGGATTATCCGACAACTCCTCAGGAAAGTGAGCGTATGAGTCAAATTCCGTATGCTTCGGCAGTGGGATTGATTATGTACACCATGACATGTACAAGACCAGACGTAGCATACTCACTAGGAGTAGTGAGCAGATACTAATTTGATCCAGAAGAAAAATATTGGCAAGTTGTTAAAATAATCCTTAAGTATTTATGAAATACTAAGGACCAGTGGTTAGTCTATAGAGAGTCTGATTTGAAACTTGTGGGATATACTGATTCTATTTTCCAATCAGATCGTGATGACAGCAAAAGTATCTCATGTTTCATGTTTATCCTGAATGGTGGAGCTGTCTGCCAAAAAAGTTTCAAGCAACATATAGTGGCAGATTCAGTGTGCGAGGCAAAGTACATCGCTACATCAGATGCTGCAAAAGAAGCTGTGTGGTTGCGGAAGTTTATCTCTGAGCTTGGAGTGGCACCTTCTAGTGCGGGCACCAGGATCAGGCAGAGGATTCTTAATTTTTTGTGGATATCTGATTAGGTTTGTAGGGTTTGATTCAGTTGGAAACTAGGTTTATTTTATTTTATTTTAATTTTGGGTCTAATTTTATTTTTTGTTCGGGCATTTGAGTCCTGTCTTTTGAGTTGGTACTCGTTATTAGGGTTTGGGTTATATTGAGTCAGCTCATTATGAGCTTGGTCAATTTGAGTCCAGTCCAGTCCAGTTGGTCTTATATATGTCATGTCTAGTCCAGTTGGTATTTTTATTAGGTTCATTCAGTTTACAAGAAGAAACATCAATATTGGAGCAGAAGACAAGGCCATCACAGTCAAACAGAGTAGCTGCTAAATTCAAGTTGGTGCCACACCTACATAAGAAGTCGCATGCCAACCACACCCTCCAGCACAAGCATTCCACATGCCACCTAGCAGAGCAAGCAGGTCAACAAGATAAGCTCAATCCCCCAAATCATGCAACCCTATTTGGAAGAATTTCAGCCCAAAGAAGCAGCAAAGGGACATCCCCATAAATTGCCTTTTTTGAAAGGAATTTGTATGGCATGAAGTTTTTTTTTCATGCAATCTAATCCACATTTTAGGAAGAAAGTGGGCGCCCCTTTTCTTTCCATATCTGTATTTACTTGGGCCTTAAGTCTCTTGCTCTATAAAAGAGACCCTCTTGTATGAATTATGCATCTTTGAATTATTAATTAACTAATCCAGTTTTGAGTTATTGTGAGTTTTGTTATTTAGATCTCTGGTGCTCTTGATTCCCTTTTCCTGCGCATGCCAACATCCCAATCTCCAGAAGAAACCCTGGCCGCCGCCCTTATTTTCCTCCAGTGGATGCCCAAGAGCTTTGACCGCCCCTCCTTCTCTACTTCTTCCTTGCCTCTTTGCCTCTAATTTGACTTTTCTCTCTTATTCTTTAACCCTTGGATGGTATTCTTGCAGGTCCTCAGTAACCACGAATCCAGGATTCAAGGTGATCGCCATCCAGGTCAGCAGATACTTAGCCGCAGATCCACGGACTCGGGGCTTGGTCATCTAGGTGCATCCACCAGACAGAGTGACCCCTTCAGCATCTCGATCTCCTCATCCTGCCAGGTACATCCCCTCTAATCTGCTAGTAGCTTTATTGTGGGAGAGCAAGCCCTACCATGGCTTCTTAGCCTCGGTGATCTTTCTCTTTACTTTTCTGTGGAACTGTTTCACGTGCAGAGTTACTGTGAGTTTTCCTGAATCCCTCTTGGCTATTACTTCGGGAAACTAATCAACTATAATCATTAATTATATAAAATTTATTTGCATGCGAATGGTCCTGTTTGGTATCAGAGCATGGTTAGGGCTTGATTTTTAATTCACATTATTATCAGTATATTATCTATTAATTAAATTATTTCTGCCTGCATATACATCAAAAATTACTAAATTTATTTCTTTGGATTTGGTATAATTTAAAGTATTTTTTTTTTTTGAGAATTTAATTCGATCTGTGAATTAATTGCATGCCTGAAAATATGAAAATTCCTAAGATTTTGTTAATCGAATTATTTTTGCCTGCATACACATCAAAAAATTATGAAATTTATTTCTCTTGATTTGTTATAATTTAAAGTATTTTTTATTTTTTCTAAGAATTTAATTCGATCTATGAAAAAAATTAAGATTTATTGCTATTTATAGATTTCTGGATTATGGTTTGTGTTTTGTATGTCATTCATCTGCATTAAATTACTCTTAAGGGCTCTCATTGATGTCAGATAAGGAGGGATTGAGACCCCTTCCTTGGCCCAAAACAACATCTGTGCATTCCGATCTCAAGCCTCTAATCTAAAACTGAGTAGCAACTTAATTGACATTTGCCCTAGAGGGCTAGGGACACCAACAGTCAGTCTAGTATACTGGAGGAGACTAGTACAAATCAATCTGGTGTGTACTCTAAAATTGATGTCTAGAAGGAGGTCAAATGTCAAACGACATAAGCGGAGTGTTGGGGTTATTCTAATTAGGCATTTGCAATTTGCGGGACAAGCCTCCCCCCTCCCACCTGTCCCAACTAGCCAATTGAAGAGTTACTGTTAGATTGGCTTGCATTAAGCCAAATCCTTTACTCTGGATGACTAGGTCTAGCATACCGTAGTCCGAGTCAGTCTGAGTCTTGTGTGTTTGATTGTGTTTGCATGTGCACTAGATCAGGAGCATCTTTTCACCCATCACCACCTCCATTACAGGCTGAACCCATGGCTAATCAAAATATTGAGGATCACTTAAGGATCATCACTAAACAACTAGCCTGAATGAACCAAGACATCAGGCAATCTAAGGCTAGATTAGGGTCTAGGTTCGATCAAGTCGAAACTAGGTTAGGCATTCTAGAAGAAGCCCGTGAGGCCCGCACTGAGTCTGATCATGAGACCCCACCTCATCCTAGGAGAGCCTAATAGCCTAACCTCTACATAAGGCCAAACCATAGGAGACCTCCACATCATGATCCTCACTTTGAGATGGGCCTAGGAGACCACCTTAACCTGATCCAGTCCTAGATGTCCTCCCTAGGAGACCCAATATGAGGTAGTAGACCAAGAAGAAAGAGCCTTTAGAAGTGTCAGACTTGAAGCACTTACTTTCGATGGCTCTATGGACCCTAAGGACTACCTAGATTGGGAGGAAGAGATGGACCAGTACTTTGACTGGTATGACATATCTGAGGAGTGTAAGTTTAGATTTGCCAAGCTCAAGTTAGTACGATAGGCTAGGTTATACTGGGCCACTATAGAGCGAAGGCAAGCATTAGAGGGTAGGGACCCCATAGTCACCTAGCGTGCCATGAAGGCTAGACTTCGGTCCAATTATGTCCCCATATCATATGACTAGAGCCTATTGGACCAATGGCAGGGATTGATTCAGGGTAGCAAAACTGTGAATGAATACATTGCTACATTCAAGAATATACCATGAGGTGTAATATCGTTCAGTCTGTGGAAGTCACCTATCCAAGTTTAGGTATGGCCTGAGAGTAGATATTCAAAGAGAACTCCACCTGAGAAGGGTATACGATTTAGATGAAGCTTACCAAGTTGCTAGGCATTATGAACGTTTTCAGAGAGGGCCACCCTATCATAGATCAGAGGCTACCAAGAGCCCTAGTTCATATCCAAGATCTAGCCAGCCTATCATAGTCATCCCAGACCTACCCAGTACTCAGACCCTCGCCAGACTTACCCGAGTCGACCCAACACTAGCCGACCCAGTACAAGCCGAACCGAGTTGAGTCGATCCCAAAATAGTACCCTTATACCCCAGAAAGAGAATAAGGGCAAATCTGTAGAGGTCCAAAAAAATCCCAACCCCTAGATCAAATGCTTTAGATGCAACAAACAGGACATATGATCAGCCAGTGCCCAGTCAGATCCCTTCATATAGATGAGTTACCTAAGACTGAATCCGAGCCCCTAGTTGAGCCTGAGGGAGAGGTTATGAGGCTGATACCCATCTGATAGATGAGTACGATGGAGAGGAGGAAACATTTGATTCTAAAGATCTGCTAGGAGTGGTTAGATGTATCTTGACCCAGACTCAAACTAAGGATCAGAAAGATTGGTGTAGGACTAACATCCTACAGACTTTTGTTAAGATAGAGGATAAGGTGCTCAAGATAATAGTTAATAGCGGGAGTTGTATCAATGCCGTTTCTACCAATACAGTTAAATCACTAGGATTGACCATAGTTCCTCATCCTAGTTCCTATAAGGTCTTGTGGGTAGATTCCACCTCTATCCCAATCAAGTCTAGATGCCAAATACTAATAAAATTACAAAATTATGAAGAAAAGATCGAGTGCGATGTAATTCCTATGGGTGTTAGTAGTATTATATTAGGTCGACCTTGGCTTTACGATCACGATGCCACCTTGTTTGGTCGATCCAACATCTGCTCTTTTAAACACAATGGAAACAAGTATGTAATACATCTAGTTCCACCTAGGGACCCAATCAAGAAAGGATCTAGTAGCCTTAAGGATAGCAAGCAAAGAGTTAATCTGATTAAAGCTAAAGAATTAGAAAAGGACATCACTAAGGGTAACTCTATTTGGATTTTGACCACTAAAGAGATCCATGAATTAATCCAAAAGGAATAACCCACTAAAGTAATTGAGATCCTAAAGGAATTTAAGGATGTCTTCCCTAAAGAGTTGCCTGATCAATTACCACCCTTGAGAGACATCCAATACGCCATTGACTTGATCCCAAGATCCACCCTCCCAAACCTTCCGCATTATAGGATGAACCCCACTGAGCATCAAGAATTACAGAACCAAGTGAAAGAATTACTTAGGAAAGGATTTATTAGGGAGAGCTTAAGCCCTTGTGCAGTTCTTGCACTCTTAACCCCTAAGAAGGATGGTACCTGGAGAATGTACGTGGATAGTAGGGCCATCAACAAAATCACTATCAAATATAGGTTTCCTATCTGTAGATTAGATGACATGTTGACATAATGGCGGGTGCCACCATCTTTTCCAAGATAGACCTTAAGAGTGGTTACCATCAGATTAGAATTAGACCAGGGGATAAGTGGAAGACTGCATTTAAGACTAGAGATGGTCTATTTGAATGGGTGTGATGCCTTTTGGGCTTTCAAATGCACCTAGTACATTCATGAGAATCATGACCCAGATTCTGAAAGAGTACATGAAAAAATTCTTAGTGGTCTATTTTGACGATATATTAATTTATAGCAAGACCAAAGAGGACCATCTTAACCATCTCAGATTAATCTGTCAGACCTTTAGAGAGAATAGCCTTTATGCAAACCTTAAGAAGTGTGATTTTATGATGCATAGTGTTATCTTTCTAGGTTTTGTGGTAACCCTAGAAGGTGTCTCAGCGGATCCTGAAAAGGTTAGGTCGATCGTAGAGTGGCCAGTACCCATGAATGTCCACATGTTCGCAGCTTCCATGGCCTAGCAACCTTTTACAAAAGATTCATTAGGGATTTAGCACCATCGTCGTACCCATCACTGATTGTATTAGGAAGGATATTTCAATTGGACTAAGTCAGCTAATAAGGCCTTCCTAGAGCTTAAGGATAGGATGACTCATTCACCCGTACTTAGACTTCTAGACTTTTCTAAGGTGTTTGAGGTTGCGTGCGACGCATCGGGAGTAGGCATAGATGGAGTGTTAAGCCAAAAAAAATTATCTCATAGCTTTCTTTAGTAAAAAACTAAATGAAGCTAAACTTAGATATTTACCTATGATAAGGAATTCTATGCGGTAGTACAGGCCCTTAAGTATTGGAGACATTACTTACTGCCGCAGGAGTTTATTTTATTTTTTGATCATGAGGCACTCCAATTTCTGAACTCCCAAAAGAAGCTCAATTCTAGGCACGACAAATGGATTGAATACATTCAGGCATACACTTTTATCCTGAAACATCGTGCCGGGGTAAAAAATAAGGTAGTAGATACCCTAAGCCGTAAGTCTTTGTTGTTGAGTACTGTTAGCACCAAAGTTATAGGTTCAACCGGATAAAAGATGAGTATGAGACCTGTCCTGACTTTGGTGAAATTCATAAGACCCTTCGGCTAGGACCATCCAGTACCAGTGGAGATTATACTATCCAGGATGGTTACCTTTTTAGGAGCAATAGACTTTGTATCCCTAGGACGTCACTTAGAGAGTTTCAAGTCTGGGAAACGCATGCTGAAGGATTAGCTGGTCATTTTGAAAGAGATAAGACTATCTCTGCGATAGAGGACCAATTTTACTAGCTAGGATTAAAAAGGCTTGTTGCCTTGATAGTAGCCCGATGTCGAACTTATGCCGTTGTAAAACAGCAGAAGCAGAACACCGGTCTATATACTCCTTTGCTAGTGCCTGATCGTCCTTGGCAAGACCTCAGTATGGACTTCATTCTAGGATTACCTAAGACCCAGAAGAAGCACGACTCCATCTTTGTAGTGGTCGATAGGTTCTATAAGATGGTACACTTCATTCCTTGTTCGCAAACCTTTGACGCATCTAGGGTAGCCCAACTTTTCTTAGACAGTGTGGTCAAACTCCATGGCCTACCCAAGACCATTGTTTCTGATAGGGATGTTAGGTTCACCAGCTACTTTTGGAAAACGCTATAGCATCTATTAGGGATCAAACTTAATTTTTTATAGTCTTTCACCCCCAAATGAATGGACAAACTGAAGTGGTGAACCGTAGTCTAGGAAACCTTCTTAGGTGCCTTGTAGGCAAACACCTAGGGATGTGGGATCTATTGCTATCTCGTGTAGAGTTCGCCTATAACAGCTCAGTGAACAGGTCTACGGGCAGTCCATTTGAGATAGTCCATGGGTACAAGCCTAATCGTCCACTTGATTTAATTCCTTTATCCCTCCACACACGAGTCTCAGAGTCCGCACAAGCATTTGCATAGCATATTGGAGACTTATATAAGGACATTAGTCATAAAATAAATCTAAGTAATGAAACTTATAAAAGACTGGCTAACTCTCGAAGAAGAGCCAAAGAGTTCAATGTAGGGGATTCTATCATGGTTAAGCTTAAGCCTGAACGGTTCCCGCTAGGGACTGTTAAGAAACTTCATGCTCGTGGAGCTGGCCCCTTTAAAGTAATAGAGAAGGTAGGACCTAATGCTATGTGCTAGATCTGCCCTCGGATTGGGACATTAGCTCAACCTTCAATACTGCAGACCTAGTAGAGTATAGGTAATCGACAACGATTCCTAGTGAGTACTTTGGACATAACCCTTATTTCATAAGCAAACCTACCCAAGAGTGTCCACCACCAATTTTACCTGAGCGAGGAGAGCGGATCGAGCATATCTTGGACGATCAAGCCATTACGACCCGAAACTGTGGTTACCAACGCTACCTAGTCCGATGATAGGGTCGCCTCGAATCCAACGATTCATGGATTACTCAAGAGGACTTGCAACGCCTCGACCCAGACCTCCTAGAGAGCTACGAGAGCCAGAGTGACCCATACTCGATGGGTAGAGTTCCTTCCACCCAGAAGAATTGGTGCAGGCACCAGGATCAAGCAGAGGATTCTTAATCCCCTATGGATATCTGATTAGATTTATAGGGTTTGATTCAGTTAAAAACTAGGTTTATTTTATTTTATTTTAATTTGGATCCAATTTTATTTTTTGTTTAGGCATTTGAGTCCTGTCTTTTGAGTTGGTACTCGTTATTAAGGTTTGAGTCATATTGAGTCAGCTCATTATGAGCTTGGGTCAATTTGAGTCTAGTCCAGTCCAGTTGGTCTTATATATGTCATGTCCAATCCAGTTGGTATTTTTATTAAGTTCATTCAGCTTATAAAAGGAAACGCCAGTATTGGAGCAAAAGACAAGGCCATCACAATCAAACAGAGCAATTGCTAAATTCAAGTTGGTGCCACACCTACATAGGAAGTTACATGCCAGCCACACACCTGCCACCCTCCAGCACAAGTATTCCACAAACCACCTAGCAGAGAGCAAGCAGGTCAACAAGATAAGCCTCAATCCCCCAAATCATGCAACCCTATTTGGGAGAATTTCAGTCCAAAGAAGCAACAAAGGGACATCCTTTATTGCCCATAAATTGCCTTTTTTGAAAGGGATTTGTATCGCATGAAGTTTTTTTTTCATGTAATCTAATCCATACTTTAGGAAGAAAGTGGGCGCCCCTTTTCTTTCCATATATATTTACTTGGGCCCTAAGTCTCTTGCTCTATAAAAGCGACCCTCTTGTATGAATTATGCATCTTTGAATTATTAATCAATCAATCTAGTTTTGAGTTATTGTGAGTTTTGTTATTTGGATCTCTGATGCTCTTAATTCCCTTCTCCTATGTGTGCCAACATCCCATCTCCAGAAGAAACCCTGGCCGCCGCCCTTGTTTTCCTTTAGTGGATGCCCAAGAGCTTCTTGACCGCCCCTCCATCTCTACTTCTTCCTTGCCTCTTTGTCTCTAATCTAACTTTTTTCTCTTGTTCTTTAACCCTTGGATGGTGTTCTTGTAGGTCCCTCAGTAACCATGAATTTAGGATTTAAGGTGATCGCCATTTAGGTCATTGGATACTTAGCCGCAGATCCACAGACTCAGGGCTTGGTCATCCCGGGCGCATCTGCCAGGCAGAGCGATCCCTTCAGCATCTCGATCTTCTCATCCTGCCAGGTATATTCCCTCTAATCTGCTAGTAGCTTTATTGTGGAAGAGCAAGCCCTATCGGGGCTTCTTAGCCTCAGCGATCTTTATTCTTTATTTTTCTGTGGAACTATTTTGGGTGTAGAGTCACTGTGAGTTTTTCTGAATCCCTCTTAGGCTATTACTTCAGAAGACTAATCAACTATAATCATTAATCATATAAAATTTATTTGCATGCAAATCGGTCCTGCATCATCTTTCATAGATAGATCAGTCCTGTTGTACTGTAACAGCACTGGTGTCATATCTTAAGTGAAGGAACCACGAGCACATCAGCACACCAAACACATACTATGTCAGTTTCATATTATTTGAAAGATTATAGAATGAGGTAACATAAATCTTTAGAAGATTGATGGAAAGAAAAACCTGGGCGACCCATTTACTAAAGCACTTAGCATTAAGGAGTTTGATGATTATAAGTTTAAGATGGGTATTAGATATTGTAATGAGTGGCTTTAGGCTAAGTGGGAGTTTATTAGAAATTGTATCCTAAAGCTAATTATTTGATGATTGTGCTGATGTAAATTGCATATAAATCGATATATTAATAAAAGTTATTTGGTAGTTTATTCATTACAAGAATATCTTCTTAAAACTCCTAATGGTAATGAAACCCTTAGGATCTTTTTTACGATAAAGGAGGATTTATCTTTGAAGGTCCTTAAAAGTGTTTGCGACTAAATGATATACTATGACAGGGCTATAGTGCTATCAATTATAAGATGTTGTATATCATATTTATTGGTTATCCTCTTAACCAAGGAGTGTAGATACACTGGTATGACATACAGGTGAAAGTATAGGAGTACATTTTATAAAACGTAACTCATTTTCGGACACTCTACTGTTAAGAGTTGATCCGAAAAAATATGGGTATAAGTATCTTTAAGACTTGAAGATCATAACCGGTGACTTGCAAGCAACTCACTGTACTTAGGTGCTGAACCATCTGGATTTTTAATCCAGCTACGAAAGGTTACTGAGTGCAGTCAAGTACTTATGGTAGTCAGTTGTGGATCAAGATGGAATTTGACCTATCCTATTAAAAGGAGAAATGCTTATGTTTCAACTTAGCAAGACCTTGGTCAAGGTACTTCATATGAAGGTCACATGATCACTAAAGTTGAAATCACTTTATCGATTTGTTGTTTAGAGTTGACAGGCTCTTAAGCTATCCTTCACATTTATGGTCAAAAGGATGAATTATACAATAACTATTTCTTAGGGTTCTTAGAGTTTGCTCGGTAACTCTTCGACCTATCTGGACGTTGGGTTCCATTGCTAAATGGGCACATTAATTAGTATAGGAAATTGTTCCTATGCTATCGGCTTAGGTTCGAACCTAAAGAGTCACACACATTAACATTTTTCATGATGATATATTTGCTGATCAATGATTGAGAATCATATCTAATTTAATTAATCAATTTAATTGATTGAATTATCTTAATTGGGTTAAGTACAAGTGAATAAGATTTAATTAGGTTTAAGCCTATTAGAAGAACTAATCAATTTCAAATATTGATTTGAAATTAGACTTGATTTGAATTTAAATAGATTCAGGACTAGTCAAATTTGATTTGAACAGGACCATGATTTATGTGGGTTTAATCCAATAATTTCAAATCAGCTTAATCCAAAACCTAAACCCAAACCTCATGTGTGTAAAAGGTTTTCTCGCATAATGATCTCACATGATGAGATAACTAAAATCTCCTCTCATGAGAAATTAAATTCTCATGCAAAATTTAATGTATAACTTTTAGTCTTCTCCAAATGATTTCCAAGTTCAAGAAAGATAATAAATTTTGCTAATTCCTAGAAGGTTCATCTTTGGAAGAGTAATCCACACAACTCTTCGTGCATTGACAAGTGTGTGAATAATGCGCCTCTTTGGAAGAGCACTCCACAGAACTCTCTATGCATTGACAAATGTGTAAATTAATATGCCTCTTTGGTTTCCATCAAATATCAAAATGCCAAGTGTTAGAATTCAATAGGCTAAAGGCTGAATTTTGACTATAAATAGAGGATATTCTTTACCAGAAAATATATATCAAAACTCTAAAGAGTTAGAACCAAGTGTTATAGTTCTAAGAGTTAGAACAGAAAATTCTGGTGTGATTCTGGTGTTAGCAAAAGCTTGGTAGATCTTGGCGGAAGATTCAAGTGGAATGATTCAAGATAAGCAAAGTTATTTTTTTGTGAGCTAGCATTTTCGAGAATCTGATCATTCGGAACTTTGCGAGGATGATCCTAGAGGCCGAACATTGAACGGCTGTAGAGCACAACGAATTAACCTATTGTTCTCAAGGTAAGTGATATGATCCTTAGATCTTAAGGCAGGATTCAAGACAAGAAGTATGACTTCTTATCTTAATGATCAAGATATGATCTTGATGATTTTATTTACATACATAATTTAGATCAAACGATCCTATAATAAAAGGCAAAGATATGATCTTGATGCATGTTGGATAGATTAATATTTAATCTTTAAGCTTCCGTCTTGGTAATTGTTACAAAATTTTAAAATATGCATGCCTTGAAGGTCATTCCTCCCTTCAGTTTGAAGAGGACCCCCATGAAGCTCCTATACAAACTGGAAGAGGAACATCACTTATTGGACCAGCATGACAAACTGGTCCTATAGGTGACCAGAGCTGCTGGCGGTGGAGGAACCTCAATCGATGATGGTTGCGAGGGCATTGTATTATTTGTGGGATCAGGCATTTGTAAGGTGGCCTGATCAGAAGCATTTGTTGTCACTTTCTTGTTGTTGGCCATTGAGGAAGATGTCCTTCTTGTTTGGAACATTATCTTCTTGATTACAGTTTTAATGGGACTGAAACCCTTCCTCTAGCGCCAATCTGATGCTGCGAAAAATTGTTCTTTGGCTTGGAGGTGGTGCACGTTGAGATTCGGATAGTGCTCTCCCAACCAGGTGGACCTGCAAGGCAGCCTTTATGCATAAATCATGGAGGTGATCCCTATGAAAGACCCTCCGATGCATAAGTCAATGGAAATCTTCAGCAATCAGATAAGAGAAGAAGGCTCTAGCAGAAGGATCTCCCTTCTTGAGATGATTTCTCAAGAGCAATGACCTTTGCAAGAGTTTTTTTTTTGGGGGGCTTAGATTGCCTTCGAGAGCATACATATGAGGTCTTGGGACTTAGTATTTGTGTGTTGCGAGAAGGTGAGCCATTACCTAATTTTTTGAGTATATTTTAGGGAGTTGGCATCTCATAAGGCCGAAATCCCATCGATTACGGGGATCGGCAGTTGATGAAGCTTTATCAAAAATTTAAAATCCCATTGATCATGAAAGAAGTGCTATGTTTAGCTCCTCTAACGAGCGCTTTATTGGGAATTTGAAATCTCATTGATCATGGACGGAGTGCTATATTTGGATCCTCTAACGGGCGCTTTATCGAAAATTTAAAATTTCATTGATCATGAATAGATTGTTGTATTTGGATTCCATTTCTATTTAGGGAAGCTCACTACGCAATCTTTGCAATCGAGATGGTTTATCCTTTGAGATATCCGGCATGGTTTGAAGCAGCAATGATACTTACTTTGAAGGGATGAGGATCAATCCTGACGAGGTATGAAGATAGCTCGGTCCTACCGAGGTTTGGAGATAGCTTGATCCTACCGAGATACGGAGACAGCTTGGTCATGCAGAGGTTTGGAGACTGACTCTGGTGTCGGCATTGAGACCGACGATGGCATCGATACTAACTTTGGAGTCGGTGAGGAGACCGACTCTTGCTGTCTGTTGGACCGTAGCCCAGCCAGTTAGTTCAAATGTAGCTTGATCAACTAAATTAGAGATTACTTGACCTGTGAAAATTCGACCTTTGTTGTTGGGTATGTTTATTGATGCGGTGATAATTTTTTGCCGCATCAATAGTTATCTACCTTTTCTTTTCTTGATGTTTCAGCTAGGAATGAGGTTCATTATTTATTAATTTCTTTGATTCTCAAATCCTTTCCAACTACTAAAGAAATTTGTAGGCATTCAAAATTCTCTCGATGGTTGAGCACAACAGCTTAACTCAACTCAACTCATCTAAGCCTTTTCCCAACTATATGGGATCGGCTATATGAATCTGCTTCTTTCACTCTGCTCTATTTAGGATTAAGTCGATACTCAAATTATAAATAGCTATATCTCTCTTAATTATTTTTATTCATATTAATTTAGGTCTACATCTATCTCTATCATTAACATGGACTATTAAAAGATCACTCTTTCTAACTAGAGCATTTAAATGTTTTTGTTATATATGTCCAAACCACTGTAATTGATTTTCTATCATTTTATCTTCAATTGGGGTTACTTCTATCATTTCTCGTATATATTTATTTTTAATTCTATCTTTTAAAGTTTACCATATATCCATCTTAACATGCGCATTTCTGTTATACTTAATTTATTCATATATTATTTCACTATTGCTCAACACTCTATTCTATGTTGTATAGCTAGCCTAGTAGCGATTGTATAAAATTTTTGGTTGAGCACAGCACACCATGAAAATTAACTAAAAAGACTATTGTCATTGCATTAAAAGAAACTAGGCACACCTTGAATCCACAATTCTTTTTGCATTTTACATAAACTAGGCACATGTTATCCTAATTGAAATATTGTTTTTCTTTTTGTTTTCTTAATTCATTTATAAAATGTAACAAATAAACACTTATTTATTTATTTATCCTAAAGGAGAAACATGTCAAGTTGGTAACTTAAAGAATTTGATCACTTGTAGAAGAAGATAACTAAGTTGACTTCCATGAGAGTTACGGTTCAAATGTATTGTATGAGAAGTTTAGTTTATCCATATACTAAATCCATGTTTCATGGAAAAGATTAGGCAACTTCCATCATAGGATTAGGCATGAGCTTACCTCAGAAAAATTATAAATCTTAATGGCTCAAAACATCTAACATCATGAAATCGTGAATTGTTGTGTCACATGTTATGCCTATTTTGTTCAAAAATCTACAACTCAATGCAAAGTGAACATGGTATCATGGGATTGAAGAGGAGCCAATCTACTCTATTCCATGTTGCTATTGCAAAGATTTTATTTAATAATATGACAACAATGTGCATAATAATTTATTTGAAACAACTTAAAAATATTAGAATTATTTTTACAATCTAAGAACTTTCCTACTAGAAATCGAGCTCATCATCCATCAATGCCACTGATCCACAAATCCTATTCAACAACCAAGAAATTTACTAGAGCTGGCATCCTCAATTCAAAATTCTCTTTATGTCTGAGTGTATCACATCAAGAAAGTTAATTGACAAAATTAATATCATTGCATAGAAATTATCAAAAAAATCCCAAAAATCAATCCCAATACAACTTCTTTGCATTTTATGTATAACAGTCAGATGTTATCCCTATCCAAATAGAGTCTTTTGCTCCCTCGTGTAACAAATGCACTCTTATTTGTTACCGGTCTTCATCTCTCACGTCTTTCCTTAGAAAAAAAAAAAAATTGAGAATTGAACTAAAATATTTGCGTATTGATCTCAAAAAGTGCCAGGTTGGTAAATTAAGGAATTTGATCCCTTATAGAGGTAGATAACTAGATTGACTTCTACGAAAGTTACCACACAAACACATTATATGAAAGGCTTAGTATACACATATATTACATCCATGTTTCAGGGAAAAGGCCAGGCAACTTCTAACATGATATTTGACATGAGCTTACCTCATAATTCCGAATCTTAATGGCTCAATGGTGCCATGGGATTGTGGAGGTATCGATCTATTCCATTCCTTCTTGTATCATGACGCTTTGTTTAAGTTAGAAAGCGCGACCCCGGCTTTGAATCAACGGCACCATCCATGTTTGACCATGTTAGTTTATTTGTTTCAAATAATCATGACGTCGCATCTTAAAAATATTTAAAATTATTTTTACATTGAAAGAACCTTCCTATTGCCACCGTATTGACCGTAAGCAACGAATTTCAGGAGTCAACCGAATTGATATTAGCATTTTACTTTTAAAATAAATCTAATGAAGAAAAGATTAAAAAAAAAAAGAAATGCCACTTGTCACCCCTCTACTACGCTAGAGAATTTCTATTCGGCCGCAAAAATTGCTTTGCAGCTCCCTCATTTTTTTTAAAAAATTTTAAACTATTTTCCTTTTCACTCTACACCCTCGTCCTGTCTTCTTCCCTTTCTTCCTCTTTGACATCGCCTCAACTCCTTTCCCTTTCCCAGCATTTCTTTTTTTTTCGATGCTGCTCTTATTTCTTCTATCTTTTCATTTCCTCTTCTATTTCAGCACCTTTTCTTTTTGTGCTGCCCCTGTCTCCTTCCTTTTTAGCATCAACTTTTTATTCGATTAAATAGGATCAAACAGAGAGCCTCTATTTGATCCTATTTGGCCGAACAAAGGCCATTTTGTTCAACCTGATAGGTTAGACCGAATGAAGAGCTTTCATTCGGCCAATTAGAACCGAATGAAAGGCCCTTCATGATCTTATTTGAAAGGCCCTTCATTCGATCAAATAGGATTGAACGAAGGCCCTTTGTTCAGCTCTGATCGAACAATATCCGGAAGAAGAAAGAATGCCAAGGCCATAGAAAGCCGATGCTGAGGAGTGAAAAGGGAATGGGAGCCGAGGGAGCACCGAGAAAAGGTCAATGCTGAGAAGCAGGCTGGAAAAGGAAAGAAGAGATGTGAAAAGAAAAAAGAAAAGATGAAGAGGAAAGGAAGGTACGATACCAAAAAGAGGGAAAAGAGGCGTATTAAGCAAAAGAAAAAGTAATTTAAAATATTTTTAAAAAAATAAAAAAAATTATTAAGTAAAAATTACGGTCCGAACAGAAATTCCTACCCACTGCATCCCCTGCACGACGCCCACCTACCTTTCTTATGAATCTAGATGTTGACTGAGGAATAAAAAATGACAGAGAAGCCGAACGGAATTGGTAGCCGTACTCCAGTCCGGAAGGTTGATTTTACTCTTCGACTTTGGTACCAAAAGTTGTAGTTCGCTGCCGACCACGATCCAATCATAAATTGCACCAACCCATTTGATTTCACGAATGATGGATCCTGGATGTCTGCGTATTTTTTTTATCAAATATAGTACAGATTTGTTACAACGGAAAATTAGATTCAAGTTTTATCCTATCAGAAGTTCCGGGACAATCTGGGTTCTTAGAAATTATGGATAACGTTTCGCAACACCCAATCAATCGATCATGTCTTACTTCTGCTTTCTTTTTTTTGTTTTTTTTGATTCTTTCCTCAATCCAGACGAGATTGTTTCAAGACTCAAGAAAAAATACAACTTTCCACCCACGCTGTCATCGTTTTCCCCTGGCAGCCGCCCTTCCTTTCTAGAAGGACTTTAATTTCCCCAACATGACCTCCTTGCTTTGAATCTTGTTCCTCTAGAAACGCCGCGAATGGAAAATTGGAATTATAAATGTCCCGCCCACGTCATCAAGTCATCACCATTTCGACCAAGTAAACACAAACATATATGGCTATCCGGCCGTCCACGTGTCATCCTTTGAAGTCAAACGGGCGAGCCTCCCAGCTCTTGACTCGGACCTTCTCCTGCCCGAACGTCCACGCCACCGCCCGTCCATTTAAGTAACCCCACTCCGCCTGCGCTATCGCCTGCCAAACCCCACAGCAAAACACCAATGGCGACGAATCACCGCCGTCCGATCGCTGCGCCCACCGGCGCCTCACCTTCCAAACTCCGTCCGATGCTTCCGATCATAATGGTAGTGCTTTTGCTCAACCCCCGGTGCGCCGATGCCCAACAGACGGATTCCACCGACGGCAACGTATACGGCTACAAAAGCAACATCAATCCTTCTTTAGTGGTCCTCATCGTCGTCCTCCTCTGCGCTTTCCTCTTCATGGGCTTCTTCTCCGTCTACATCCGCCGCTGCTTCGGCGACAACTCGCCGGTCTCCGCCCTCACCGCCGCAACGGCTGGCGGCGCCGGCCGCCGAGGAACGGGAGCCGGGCGAGGACTCGACCCGGCAGTGCTGGAGACGTTCCCGACCATGGAGTACGCGGCGGTGAAGAAGTTCAGGGACGGGAAGGTCGACGCGCTGGAGTG
This sequence comes from Calamus simplicifolius, assembly GCA_900491605.1. Lineage (NCBI taxonomy): Eukaryota > Viridiplantae > Streptophyta > Magnoliopsida > Arecales > Arecaceae > Calamus > Calamus simplicifolius. Next base: position 655,913 of record UESW01004567.1, on the reverse strand, counting down.
CGCGGTGTGCCTTTCCGAATTCTCCGACGACGATACCCTCCGACAGCTCCCCAAATGCTGTCACGTGTTCCATCCCGACTGCATCGACACCTGGCTCGCCTCCCACGTCACCTGCCCCGTCTGCCGCTCCAACCTCGCCGACCCCGACGCCACCGTCGATGCAGCAGAGGCACCCGCGACAGACGCCGCCGCCGGCGGTGGCGCTACCGTCCCACCGGATCACGTGATGATCGATGTCGATGGAGAGGAACGGGAGCCGGAGGGGACAGATCTGGGACCCACCGCAACGCCGAAACCGCCGGAGGCGGGGTTCCGGCGGTGGAACTCCGAGGGTCGGGTGGCGGAAGGCGAGCACGACCGGTACACACTCCGGCTGCCCGAACACGTACAAAGGGATCTCGCGGAGGCCGGGAGGCTCCGGCGGGCGGCGAGCGTCGCCGAGTACCCTCGCGGCGAGGAGGCGGGATCGAGGAGGGGGAATCGCGGCGGCGGAGGGCGGTTGTGGCGGAGCGGGCGGGCGGGGAGGTCGGACCGGTGGGGTTTCTTATTGAGGACGTTCTCCGGGCGGCGGAGGGGGGAGGGAGAGGCAGCGGAGGGGTCGAGCGGGCGGGCGGGGAGGTCGGACCGGTGGGGTTTCTTCTTGAGGACGTTCTCCGAGCGGCGGAGGGGGGAGGGAGAGGCGGCGGAGGGGTCGAGCAAGCGGGTGTTCCCCGCGACCGGAGATCCGCTCGACGGCGTTGGCAGGAGCGGAATGGGGAAGTCCGGATCGGCGGCGGAGGGGTCGAGCAAGCAGGTGTTCCCCGCCCCCGGAGATTCGCTCGACGGCGTCGGCGGAGGCGGGATGGGGAAGTCCGGATCGGCGGCGGATGCAGAGGCGACGTGTAGTGCGGCGGGAGTGGAGCGGGTTTAATTGCC